>JAQLOL010000015.1:4309205-4324877 GCA_029783665.1 Naso thynnoides | reverse complement strand
CTGTTTACCCCAAAACTTAATCCACTTTATTGGAACAACAACTTTGTTTTGATGGCTACTAATTTAAAGACATGCTTAAGCATAGCAACACCATCACAAAGTTATTAGAACTTCAACATTGGTGACCGCTCATCAAAATAAGCCTCTTGAAGAAAAATTTAAATCGGCAGATGCATATGTACCTCAACATCACAAGATATCTGAGGACAAAAAAACATCCCTTTCTAGTAATGTGGTAATGAGGCATTACTTGGATCAGTAACTGTAATATAATTACTGTTTTGTTTCAATTGGTATTCCTTACTTTATTAGTTGCCAGAAAAAGTAAGAAAATTGCTGTAAAGTGTTACTAAGCAATGTGTTACTGCTCAACCCTGCTCACAGATGTGTCTCTGTTCTGAGACTTCACATCTTCTATGTGCTATTACATTCAACACATACTCACGTAAAATAACATCTATAAGTTTAAAAACCTGTTTCAGTAAGCAAGAGAGGAGAAGCTGTGTAAAGTATCTTAAATATGGCAAAGTTATCAATCCTGCATTGTGAGCCTTGCTATTAATGATTTGTTTGTGCCTTAATCTAACAAAGCTTCTTATTTAGAATAAATGATTCCTCAATTTTCTTCCTGAATGTCAGGAGGCTTCAACACAGCAGGACACTACAGTAAAATCTTCCAATGGCTCAGGAGAGACCAGCACACAAGGGGGGAGGGCCACTGGAAGAGGGACAGCAGCAGATCATGATACCAAGCGCTGCAGTAAGTCTCGTTTCCAAGTGATCCAGTGCTGGAGTAATCAAGCTGATTTCTGTGCTTCCCCAACTTTAGCTGCTTAAACAAAATTAGGCATGAATAGGTCTTTTTGGTTTGTTTTTTTTTTTTGAGAGAGAGACTGGTACCCTGCAGTTTCAGAGTACAATTCACTCTCTTGCCAACAACAAAACCAGTCAAGGATTTTCTTTCTTCCAACTTCATGCTCGGTCATTTACCCTGCGCTCCAGTACTCATACTACCTTACTGTTTAGTACGTCCCAGTACGTAGCATGTGAAATGCAGTTTGCCAGAAGTACCAGGATGTTCTACTACATCTGGTCCGATTTTGCAGTATGCAAGCCAGCATGCTTCTCTGTCCATTTTGACCCACAATCCTCTGCACAGCGGAAAATACATCACATACATCACGTTGCGTCACTCAGATATAAACAAAGCTGAGACAGATGATTGACAGAATGACAAGTGCTGCAGTAACGGATGACAGTGCATTTAAGTGCAAGTACTCTACTTTTTGTGACTCCTACGTACAATTAATGTATTAATATACTACTGCTGCACAAAGCTGAGTGTAGAAATGAGTGTAAATGGTGACTTACTTTTGAATGAATATTACCTAAGAATCGCTTAGAAAGCATTCTTGCTCAGCTTGTACTCTAAGCTTTTGCACCAAGGCTGCGATGGATAAAGGAGCATCAGAGTCAAAGTTCAAGGCGCACTATCATGGCGCAGTAGTATGTCTAAATAGTATGCATACTACATGCAACAGTATGTACTTTGTGAGGGCAGCTATAGTGCGCACAACAAATAAAAAGCAAAAGTACTATGTGATTCGGAATGCACCCTTAGAGTTTTTTAACACTTTATCTTCTGTCAACATCCTCATCAGTCTCTTCCCCTCCGCCTTGATTTCCATACTGAGCTTGCTTCTCCCTCTTGCTAGGTGAAGACCCATATGTGGTAGTATGTGATGTAGGGACACTTCTAACAGGAGATTGTCTGCTCAACCCAAGTTACAAAGTTTAAGAACAGAGTGGCAATGACAAAGAGGCACTTTTCTCTTTATTATGATATATAAATGATATTCAGGCTGTTTTTTCAAGGTAAATAGTCTCAAAGTATTGCCTTAATGACAGTTAAACTAGGCAGATGCGAGCTCTGCCCACTCGCTGTTGCTTGCTCTCTGTCAATCATTCTCGTTGCACAGGCTTTCCAGAGGTAAAATAACGTTGTGATAATTCACCGTCTTTACAATGTCTGCTTCCAGCTCGTCCGTCTGCATCTCCTCTTCAGTTTCCTTTAGTAACATTAATTTAGGAGATTTTCTTCCTTAGTTGCTAGCATGAGCCCTTTTTACAGAGAGAATCCGCCTCAGCGCTGCATTGAAGGCTTGCCAATTATCCGCCTTTGTGGATTTACACACAACCAGGCAGCGCCAGCTTTAAGCTGCTCCTGTGGGTCATTTTATACAGCGAGCCGGGGATGTGGAGTGAGAGGAGGTGTGTCATCTGCAGCCACATACCCTGACAACAGCCTGGTGCCACCTGTAGATCTAAAAATGTCTCAGCAAAAAGTCTTTAATCATATGGATAGTCTAATATTGTGTTGTCATTAAAATCACGACCACCACATCAAAAAAGAAAAGTGTTAGCTGGAATTTACGTCACATAATCGCCTTGTCTCTTTAGAGAGGCTGACCAGGACGATGTGACTTTTCCTCTTTCAGTATCCTGATTATTTTCTATATAAGGTGCCAGAGACAGCACTGACAGCAGCGCAGCAGCACAGCAGTGTAAGGTGGCAAAAACATCAGCGATTTAAAGTTTTTTCTTTAAATCACATCATATAATCTCTGGGAGCCAGGGAGCAGGAGCTCTGAGCCAGACCGGGGCGCTTCACCCTCCCGGGCCAGGTAGAGGCACATGCTCTCAGGGCGGACGTGTGACGAAGCGTCGGGAGCTCAGACAGGCTGACAGCGACTGTTACACAGATACACTCAGCATTTTTCCCCATATAATTTGACAAAGGCACTACCTACTACCATAGTGCCGCTGTTGAGTTTTGTACCGTTGCTTTGTGGGGTGTAGTGTGGGACCTTTAATTTGAGTAATAACCAGTGAAGGATATAAACGTCACAGCCGCCCCACCGAGCCGGCTTACCTTTTTACACAGATGCCGGCTTATTTTGACTCAACTCTGATGTGGCTCTGATACTGCCTCCTGATTTGGATCAAAATTGACCCCCCAAGCTGCCTCTGTTCCTTTTATATGGATGGCGAGGCGCATTTAAGGCGCATAAAGCTGCCTTGAAAAGACAGTGTGAATGGGGCTATGAACTACAGTTTTTAACACGTGGTGTCCTTGCATAGTTCCTCTCCAACTGCCTGCAGAAACTTTGTGTGACGCTCGAATAACTCTGTTATATTACATCTTTGTTTCAGTCTTTGTAAACATTCCCTCATTTTATCCGGCGTCTGGGTAACGTTAACGTTACTTTTTTAGCTGGTAGACTAGTTAGAGCCATCGTTGTCAGCTGATGATAATCTTCTATCCCAGGTTTTGGCACCAAAAATGTAGGGACTGTAACTTGGACAAAAAATATCCCGAGCTTCAGGTTTCATTACTAACCTGTTTACTTAACAAGTGCATGAACAAACACACAGCATCATGGTGTTTACCTCCCCTCTTTCACTAGAAACATCTTTCTTCGTCTACCATTTACAACTCACGTATTGTCAACTACAACTCTGGACTATACCTTACTGCCACCATGTGGTCTAAGTTAGTTGCTGTGTGTCTTTAAACTGAGAGGGAAAATAATTCAGTCGAATATTAGTTTTGTCATCGTTTGATTGAAGCCAAAGCATTCGGGTTAGCCCTAACTCTGAAGTGCGCTAATGAAGTTTGTTTTTTTCGTCTCACTCCGGACTCACTGCAGTTTCTCAGCTTTCATCCACTGATCTTTCATTTGTAGGTGCCGGACAGGAGACATCGGCCACAGAGGTCAGCGGCTCAGCTCCGCGGCGGCCAGGTAACAATGATGCTCAAGCTCAAATGTCTGTGACAACCCAGACTGCAGCATGTTGAGGGGTTAACAGATGTGGATGTTGCTTTGCTTTTACAGAGGAACAGCGGGCTTCAGCTGACCAGACAACACATGTCTACTCCCACACAGATCAGGTCTGAGACACGTCTGAACCACGGTCATTAGTTCTTTCACTCGACTTCCTCTAAACTAAGACTGTCAATTCTCACCTCCACGTTCAGCAGAATCCAGATGAAGCAGTATGGTTTGATGTTGGTGTGTTCAAAACACTTTACTCGGAGGTCAGCCACCACTTCCTGCCTGCTGACGGCGACCAGACTGCAGTCATTAGTAGCCGCCCCTTGAACACTAAAGAGGTAACTCATTGAGACTATGAAGATGCTGCTCAGCTATGTCCTCTGCTCGTTATTCTTCCTCCATTCTTGCTTGTAGGTATTTCGTTCTATATTGTAGGTGTATAAATTCTCTCAGCCACACACCCTCTGTCAATCCTTTGCTCCCCTCCAGAGGAAGCTGCCTGGGCCTCAGGATTACCAGGGCAGAGAGAAACAGGAGCTGGCTCCAGGTCAGACCTACAGGTTCAGAGTGGCAGGCGTCAACTGCTTCGGACGGGGAGACTTCAGCCCAGTAAGCGAGTTTAAGACCTGCCAACCTGGTTTCCCTGGAGCGCCCTCTGCTGTCAAAATTTCCAAGGTGAAGTATCAAGAATATTCAGACACCAAAAGCAAGAAGCTGACACAGACGAGCTACTTTATTTGTTTTCACGCTGAAAAACTTTCAATAAATGGGATTTATTCTTCATTGGTTTCTTAGCACACTTGTTTTTTTGAACGCAGGCCAATGATTCGGTCCACATCACATGGGAGGCTCCCTCTTCTCCATCGGGCCGCATACTGGAGTATTCCATGTACATGGCGGTTAAGAAGAGCCGCTCCAGCAGCTCGGAGCGTCCAGGTCAGATGACTTTTATCAGAATCTACCGGGGCACCAAGACGTCCTGCTCAGTCAGCTCCACCCACATGGACAACGCCCACATCGACTGCACCGCCTCCAACAGGCCAGCCGTCGTCTTCCGCATAGCTGCCAAGAACGAGCAGGGCTATGGCCCGGCGACGCAGATCCGCTGGATCCAAGGTGGACAAGATTGACTGTTTTCAGCCTCTGCTCATGAAATATTTTGCCGACTTGATTTAACTTCCTGTTTCTCTCACTTTTTAGATCCCAGCAAAATGCGAGCATCCGCATCTAAAGCGGACAACAGTGCTGGAGCTGATCAGGATGCTGCTGACAGGTAACCAGCATGGCCTCCTATGATTCTGCTTGTTTTTACTCTCTGAATGTGAGATTTTTATTGAACTGTCTCCGCAATTTTCTTTTTTCTTGCAGCTCCAGCTGAAAATGTTTGGACCAATGGCATCGTGTTTTGGAAAAGACAACAAACGTACTCAGGAAGACGGCAGTGTTGCCCCTCAGATGTTGTAAATTTTTCACAATAGTTTTTTAAATTTATTTTTTTATGTATTTAATTACACCCTTGTAAATAGACACATTTCCATAGGAAGCTTGACCACTCGCCTATTTGGTGTTAAACAAGTGTCTTGACTAATCATATGCAATATGGTGTAGACTAAACTACAAGTACAATTTCACACACAAAAACACTTTTAAGCTTGGAGCTGCTTTTCTTCAGCCACTGAGTCTTTACACAGCTTGTCATGTTTTTGAGTGAAAAACTAGAGGTAGGATCTTTTTGTGTGAGCATTCGTCATTTTATATCGCTGTGTTGACAGAGAAATTATGAAATACCAATTATCTCTAAATGTCATGTGTTTTTCAATTGTCAGATTATTTATGATCATTCAGTTTGTTCATGTGTTTTGTCACCGTACGCATTCATATGTTACTACAAACATTTTCTGTAGCGTTACATCCCAGTTTGTTGCATTATTTTTTTTTATTATCCTTATTACTAGATTGTTTGTTTGCTAGTTTAAGTTAAAAAAAAAAAAGAAAAAAAAGTTTTGAATCAAAAGTTGATGTGCTAACTATGGCGTATGATTTGAATTAAAGGTACCAGATCTGTCGCAGATAACACATGAAGAGATTTGCATGTCAACATTCATTGTCTTTGATTTGAGCAGCTCACAGTTTAGTGGAAGAGAATTATTCTCCTCGCTCTGGTGTCCCATCGTTCCTGGTTGTGGTGAAGAAACGTGTGTAGAGACTTTTATTCACAGCTCAAATCATCGTGACTGAACCTGCATTTGTCATTTTTCTCTTTAAAAAGATCCCATGCTCGTTCTCTCTTCCATCTTGTCATCAATCTGCAGGAAGTGTTGGCACAGGGATCATTGTGCAGCTCTGATTTTCTGCATTTGACGATTTAAAGTTTGCTGCATATTCATTGCTTTTTTGATAACGAATGAAGATAAGAGGAAACTGGAGAAATGGAGGGATTCCTCTCACAGCTCTGCATGTGCCTCATACATAATGGGATCATTTTAGATGCAGTGTGATGCCAGCTGTAACTTACAGCAAACTCGGGTGTAGATTCTGCTTACATAAAGCAGTAACCAAAGTGTTCAACAACAAATCCCCTCTGTGAGTGACAATCAGTTGTGTCAGTGCTTGTGGATGTCAGTGGGTCGGTGGAAGCTGAGTCTGTTGTCTGTCTCAAAATTAAAGGAGATAAACTTCTGGGCAGTGCCATTGATCTGTTCCTCTCAGCTGTTTCTTATGTATTCCTTGTAGGGCTGCACGATTAATCGAAATGTAATCAATATCACAATTTGGCCCACTGCAATTTTCAAATCGCATCTAGGTGCAATTATGTTAAAGGAGAAATGTGTGTCAAAAGTGTCATTTAATTCAAATATTGTGCTGCAGAGTTGTCTTGGCCCACACATCACATTTTTTCTTTCATAGGTAAAGATTCCAGCAATAATTTCACAATAATCATTTAAACATCTTTTTAATGACAACGAGTTATGAGGATTTAAAAATGATAATTTCCTGTTATATCGCATTCATATCGCAATCGCAATATCAGTCAAAATAATTGCAGTTAGATATCTTTTCAAACTCGTGCAGCCCTGATTCGGTCCTCTTATTGTGAAGTTGAAAATGGATCATATGATTAGAATGTTAGTTAACCTCAACCAGGCCCAAACTGATTGAAAGTCAGTGGAGGTTGGAGGCGCTATTACTGAATTAGCGGAATATTAAATGTTGTAGTAAGTTATATAAACAGTTGTTAATCCTGTAACGTTTTGTTATAGGACGTGATATCACCCCTGACGGTGGAGGGAGACACGAAGTCGACAATAAAAGGAAAAGAAATACTTTTAATGATGGCGGCGGCCCTTTAATCAGCCGTGTAGGCCAACAGATCCCTGCAGAAATCACACCATAATCATTTAATTTTTTTAAATGAGAGAAATAATGTGATTATTCCCCTTAAAATCTCAAATCAAATCGCAGTTTCAATGAAAACTTAATTAGATTTTTTTTTCTTAAAATCGTGCAGGCCAGAGCTGCACATTTCTTCAGAGTGACATGAACTTGATCTCAAGTCTTTTGAATGTTGATTTGATGTAAATTTAACACAGTTGAACTTGAAACAAAGTGAATCGAAGTTGATGTTGATCACAGAGGTCAAATGTGACTGTTTGCCTCCAAAATGGACCTGGATGATTCCATGGTTGCTGTGTGTCTCCAGGTGCGTCAATTTGATTTGAGCATTATTTAAAAACACATAGAAGCGCCTCCGCGAGCAACTCCAGAGACATTTTGTGCCATTTTCATCCGAAGATTTCTTGGCAAATATTTATTTCTACGGAAGATTTCTTGATTCTTGAGAAGATCGAAAGATTGACAGAGAAAGAAAAAGCGATTCAACAAACTTCCAACATGGAAAATGTAAGTTTTGAAGACTTTTGAAAGTCAAAGTTCACTACATTTTACTGCAGGCTTTGACCCGAACACTTCTCCCACCCTCGGATCAAAAAGCACAAATTATATATTAAATTAATTAAAGCCTAATGCAGCAACAGTTAATAATAATGATCTAAAAATAATGATTATTGTTATCGTTATCGTTATTATTGCAGCTGTTCAGGTCAGCGCATGCGTGTTTGGAATGCGCCTGAAATCATTACAGACAGTGATGACATTGGTTATAATATCCACTGAAATAATCCAGAGTTTCCTGTTTATCAGCTCTCAGCTCAGTGATGTTGTGAATTGAAGTGAAGCCATCAGTACAACTGTGATGTAGCGACTTGAACTTGGTCTATAAATCTCAGCAGTAACATTGATGTGACTTTGTATCTCCAAACATTCCAGTGAAGTTCTGGTTTGCAGTCATTGAATTGGAAATGTTTTGTAAACAATCACTAAAGCACAAAAGCAAGTGACATGTTGAGAATTTTAAGGTGGTTTCTCCTCATTTTGTCCTTGACTTGAAGAGGGACTCTGTGTCAACATTTAGATTTCAGACCTTCATTATTTCAGTTTTGTGTTTTCATTGTTCCATTTTCCCAAATGAATGAGTTCAGTGTTTTACCACAGAGTCAATGTGGGGCCCCTTTTTATTGTAACGCAAAAAAGTGGAGGCCCCTACACACAGTCCAGAGAGTTTTAGATGCAGGTTTAGCAGCAGCAGCTCATTTTTGCGCTTCTGCACATCTGACAGATGAATTGTAGTTTGTTTAAGTGGAAATGTAAGAGAACAAAACGGCTCCAGATGCTGAAAGAGTTAAAAGGCCTCAGTGCTCATGAAAAGGAAGCTCCTTTTCAACCAAATGTTGAGATGAAATTCAGTTTCTTCAATGCTGCTTGTTGATTTTGCTCCCTTGTGGAGCCTCATCCTGACGTGTGTGTGTTTTGTTGCAGTGTGATGTGTTAATTCACCTGAGAGACCACGACTACTGGAGGCAGAAGAGACAGTCTGCACGCTGTGCAGCCAGTAGAGGGAAACCTGTGGACTGCAGCAAGTGTCCATGCTGCAGGGATGTCCAGGTAAGACATGAGAATTACAAATTAAAATAATTAATGATAAGAATAAATCATTCCCTCATTCACTGCTTAAGAATTCCAATTAAAAAATGATTTCAGTCCATTTTTATGGTCCGTGAAGTGAAATTCTTCCTGCAGCCAAAGTTAAAATGACATGGACAGATTAATGTGATGGAGCTTTCACTGAGACAAAGTCGTTCTGTGTGCTGCATTTAATTCAGATTTTTCTTGTCATGTTGTTGAAACCTTGTGTTAATAAATGAGAAATTTTCCTGAGCTGACATTGTCCTGTGTGCTGCTGGCTTTCCCCAGTTCTCTGCTACTACCAGCAAACCTGCACAGAAGAGGAAGCGGAGCTCTGAGCCCCGTCCTTCCAAACCTCCTCAACGTTGGTCTCAATCCGCCATCTCACCTGCTGACCTGCCAGTGGTGACACATGCACCCTCACGGCAGCAGCCCTCCAGCCAAGCTGACCAGCTGAACACCACTGCTGGAAACCAAAACCAAGATGCCCTGAAAATCCACAAGTTGTCAGTGGAAGAGTACCAGCAAGTCTACCATGAAGAGGTTGATGGTAGGCTGAGGTAAGTTTGGGTAAAAAACCTGACTCTTTCAATAAGATGATTTTAAACTTTATCAATCAATCTTTAAAATTAAAGGTTTGGGATCATTTAATATCTGTTCCTTTCATTCCTCACAGATTCAAGAACGGTAAAGTCCGTCCATACAGTTTGGAGCTGGGACGATCCATCAAACAGAAGCTGTGGGAGCGACTGGATCGTCCAACATTTACAAGCTGCTCAGACAATGAAGACGGACTTGTGCGTGTGGACGTCACCTATGGTGTTGGAGTCTGTCCTCCTCTGTATGATGTTGACACTTCTGGAGAACCGAGCCCTGCACAGCCGACTAAAAAAAGACGTCAGAACTGAAGCTAAAGTTTATGGAACAAAAGACTTTATTCTGATCAGTCAGTGAACTCTTGAATCCAACATCAACCTCAGCCACAGTTTAAACCACACTGCCAGGACACATCGACCTCTGAGAGCCAGCTGGAGTAACACGCTCCACCTGCAGTCTCCACCACCCATTACTGAACACGAACTCTGTTTCCTTGCTGCGTTATCCATCTGCTGCTCCAGCCTCCACCTTCAGGCAGCCCCAAGCTCCATCCTTATTTTTTATCAGGAAAGTCCAGGGCTGCCTCCACCTGGATATTCTTGTTACACAGTAACTACAACCTGAGACCTCCACCTTAAGCGTCTGTCGAAAACCCTACAGGATCCTCCACCTGCATATTTTAACAAGGGGCTAAAGCCTAGCCCTCCACCTACAGCTTCGGCTCACAACCTCCTCCTCAATCCGCCTTTGCAACCTCCGACACCATCCTCTGCCAGCAAACTGCAGCTTCCTCCACCTGCAGATTCTGGCTGTCAGCTGAAGCATCAAACCTCAGCAAAAGCTTCCACCATCACTCTCAGCCTGCACTTCCCTCCATCTACAGATACAGAGACAGTATAGACCAAAGCATCCACCTGAAGCCTCCTCCACCTGTGTCATCTGTCAGACAGCTGTAAATTCAAGTCAAGTGACAATAATTGATTGCTGTAATGTGCTGATCCTCATTAAAGCCCTCCAGCCAAGATCACCAGCTAAATGCCACTGCTGGAAACCACAACGGTCCCCTAAAAATCCTGAACTTGTCAGTGGACGAGTTCCAGCATGTCGGCCATGAAGAAGTAGATTATATGCAGAGGTAAGTATGGATGAAAAATCATGAGTCTTTGAATGAGATCATTTCAAAATGCATCACTCAATGTTTAAAACTAGAGGTTTTTGATTAATTTCTGTTCCTTTCACTTTTTACAGATTCAAGAATGGTAACGTCCGTCCATACAGAGTGGAACTGTTAAGATTATTCAAACAGAAGCTCTGGGAGTGGCTGGATTGTCCAACATTTACAAGCCACTCAAACAATGTGCCGACAACATCTTTGGATAACTGAGCCCTGCACAGCCGACTAAAAAAAGACGTAAGAACTCAAATGTTCAAAATTAACCTAGAATTGACTGAAAACTTCACTTTCACTCAGTAAAGTGCAGAACAGTCAGTGGTGATTTTCAAGAGAGGCTCGTGAAGGACGTGAACTGCATGTGAGAGGCGTAATAACACATCTTCAGGCCTTTATTTTGTTGTTGTTGTTTGTTTCTTCTCAGGCAAACATCAGCTGGTGGGTCAGTGGTGTTCCCAAAGGCGTCATCATTCTGTCCCTGGGTCAGGCGCCATCATGGTGACCAATCTGTGCCACCTTCATGTTCACCAAAGAGATTGAAGACCATCATGAAGAGGCTGAGGTAAGTCACACATTCTTCATTTAATTGACTTTTTAATGAAGTTTATTTAGCTGTTTACCTTTCATATGTATTTTAGAAATGACCCAGAGTTCGAGGCCTTCTCCATGTGTTTATGATCTCTTCCTCATCCAGGAAACCGTACTTAGAGCGACGTCAAGGTGTTTCCAGTGTCTTCATCCAGAACAACAGCAGTGAATCCTCATCTGCTTCTTCTTCACCTCATTCCTTCTCCTCTTCATTTGCTTCAACCATCCACTTCTGCACCGTTACCAAACTGAGAGCGTCTCTTCAACTCTTTGCTGTCACACAAAACCCAAGTTCAACCACTGACCTTTGACCTCTCTAGTGCAGGGAGGAAAGAGAAAAAAAAAAACAACTGCTTTAAGGGGACCAATAAAATTTCAGCACACATTATTTTGTTTTTAAGTAATTCTTTCAAATGAGTCCTCATGTAGTGATGTAACATTTTTACCTTCAGGTCAAAGCATGTTTGTGTTAAGGCATCCTCACTGAAGCCTCCTACATGAACTTTTATCCAGCAAACTGATTGTAAAACTTTGTGAAGAATGTCAGTGAATGTAGAGACTGTAAAAACGGTTTTTGATATTTAGATCTCATGAGGAGAAATTGTCTAGACAGCAACATATTTGTTGATAAAGTGTTAAAAATCATGGAGACCAAAAATGTTCATATTTATTATCACTGGTCTTGTAAACACAGTGTGTCAAATGTTTTATTAGGTAAGAAAAGTCAGTGGTGACACACAGGTCTCAGTCTCAGCACTGCAAGTAGACGAATCACAAGACAAAATGATAATAGTGCTTTATAGAATTTATTTTTTCATCGGTTTCAATGGTGCAGGTGATATTATCCAAGTCACACACTGGTCTTAAACATACTGAGTGAAATGTTTTATTAGCAAAGATAAGTCAGTTCACAATGAGGTCACAGCATAGAAACACAGGTCTTCATCTTGTCACTTTCAGTAAGTTCAATGAACACAAATAATACATGTTTGTACTTTTTAATAAATCTTTTTTGGTTTCACAAAACTGTTAAATTCAACAGATGTGCATCTGGTTTCATACAGTTCTGATATGAGCTCAGTGAGCTCTATACTGAGTTTTACTTGAAGCTTTGGTCCAGTTTATTCAACTTTTCTCGTCTTAATATTATTTTATGTAGTTGAGAAAAATAATGTCTGCAAGCCTTTTGACTAAAGGCTGGTAAATTTCTCTGATGGAAACAATTCTTTGGGTGAATTTACATTTCAGCAGTAAAACTGAAAATTCTCTGTCAGCCTAATAAGAAACTTGACTGCTGAGAAAATATTTTACTTGTTTCTACTGGATAATAGTTTGAATAAAGTCCGAGCCGAGGAGAGAAAACTGCTCATCAACTTGTGTGGGTAAAAATCAATAAACAGAATACCTGCACTGAAGATTCGGCTCAAACATGGACTGTAATCAGTGAAGACATTTTTGGGTTCTTACTCACAGGAAAAGTTCTGTTTTTATGGAAAAAGACAAAGTTCTCCTCTAATAGATGGCACAAAGGAGAGCAACGTAAAAGAGGTGGAATTTACCATGAAATGTGTTTTATAAATATAGAGAGATGTGTGCACGCGCCTCCATGAGGCTCATCTAATGTTGATAAATTTGAGCCCAAAAGCATTTCAGCTGGTCAACCAGAGATAAAGACAGAGAGGAAAAAAAACAAACAGGCCAACTCTGAACAGTTTGTTGTAAATGAGCTTGAAATGCTGTTTCTATGCCAAAATGACTATTGTAAGCCTGCACAAATGGGCTGTAGTTTGATTTTTGGAATTCTATAGGCTCATCACATTATTTCATTATATACATTCCAAAATAAGCCATAAATTCAACAATACAAAACAAACAAATAAATATGCCCATGAAAATCTTTGGCACAAACATTTGGGAATAAATCGACTATTTTACAGCACACAGGAGCCACTGTGAAACTTCTTGCAGCCTTCCTTTATACTAATGTAACAACGATGCCCCTAGTGGCTGCACTGTAACATTACATGTCAGCAGAAGCGCCAATCTACAGAACGTTAGTGTTGAATAAGCTGAAACAAAACCAATGATTTCTGATCAATGATGAACTTTTTTTTGCCTTCTGAATAAGATGAAAAATGACACTACAGACTCCATTTGAAAAGGTTTTCTCTGTGTTGAAGTGAAAGCATGAAGTCAAATGTAGATTTATTTGTCCCCTTTTGCCGCAGATCCTGTGTTGTGAAAAACTGAATGTCTGTGTTTAATTTCTGTTTGATGAGAAGAAAGACTGACTGCAAAGTGTCAACAAGTGTGTTGATTCAACTGATGAACTATTGAAATAAAAGTGAAACATCGAAAACATTAAAGGCTCAAGACAATGGATCTGACTTTAGAGTAAACAAGACATTTTTCTTTATATGATGTAAACATCTAAATGATGAATGTAAAAACAAAACAAAGAAAATCATATTTCTTACAGGTTTCATTGTATGCAGACACAGGTCTTCACTGAATCACTTTCAAAGAGCTTCAATCAAACAAATCAAATAATGGGATACATTTTGTGTTTTTATGTTGGCAACGAACTTATGAGCTTCTTTGGGAAAAATATAAGGATCAGCACAACTCCGCCAACAGTTTGTAATAAACAAAGTTGAAATTTTGCATGTAAAAATACTTGAAAAGTCTGCAGCGTCTCTCCCTGAAGGAACTCTTCATACAGGCTGAAAGGAGTGACAGCAAGTTTAGCGGACATGAAGGACAGGCAGAGGGCTGAACAATTCATCCACATTTAATCGAAGTGGTGGGATTTAATGGGACTAATGCAGCTTTTAAATGGCAGGGGCGCAATATTTGTTCAAGGAGAAAAGTGTTTGTCAACGTAAAAATGAAGTCAGACATCGTGGTACTATTCCTGACCTACACAAATATTCTCCAGATTCAAGAAAACATCTTTGTTTGGCAGAGTTACATGAACTTGATCTCAAGTCTTTTGAATGTTGATTTGATGTAAATTGAACAAAGTCGAAGTTGAAACAAAGGGAATCAAAGTTGAAGTTGATCACGTTACCTCCTCCTGGCCTGGGGGCGTCAGGGAGGAGTATGAGTATAAACCCTGCTGCTGCTGTCTGTGTGTCTCTCTATGTGCAAACAAAGAGGCAGAAAACTTTAGCGTCCGTTCACATCAACTGCAGGATTTATTCTGCTACAACAACTAAAAGACAATCAATTATTCAAGGTCACAAATGACAAGGACATATGACTCCTAGAAGTGACTGAACAAGTGCTCATCGTAGCTCCAGGTAAGTAACAGTATAACTACAACAGATTTCTATTATAACCGAGAATACAGAATTATCCACAGCATGTGCAAAAACATTAAACTGTGAAGCACTGTGAAATAATGTTCATGTCCAAATGTGTCTTTGTTGCATTTGCATATGACCAATTTACCAGCAAAACAACAACAAAAAAACTTTACATTCAAAATTTGGTTGCTGAAACATTTCAATTAGTCCAATTCTCTCATTATATTACAAATACAACAGTAATATGCAGCTTTATAGTGAGTAACTACTAAATTCAACTCTTATTACTACTGCACTGTTAAACATTCACCGACTGTCTTTACATTTCTGCTACAGTTAAAGTAATAAACACACATACAGCATAAAGGAAAATAAGTTCAACACCATAGAAAACCTATGTACTAGCCCTTTATGTCTCTTCAAGTCACTTCATAGAACAAAACAAGCCCCTGGCGCGTCTCATTAGCATCTCCATTGGACTGTGCATGTTACCTTACCAGTTAGCAACAGACGCGCTAAGCTAGCATTGCCGCCGACCACAAAACATCACATTTCCAAACATTACTGCATAACTACTCAGCTCTAACTTTCTACATTTTTCACTACAGATTTATGACACTCTTGTCCCTTATTCTGGGATACATTCATGTGTTTTAGAGGACTTTTAACCTGTATGTGGAAACAAAGAGGCGGAAAACTTTAACGCCCGCTCAGATCAACTGCAGGACTTATTCTGCAGCGTCTGCCTCTGTGTGTGTTAAATGCCTCACAAGCGCAGAGCGCCCTCTGCTGACACGTTTGAGTATCGCGCTAACACTGTAACAGGTCAAGATGAAGGAAAAGGGACATTTTAAACACCATTTAAGACACAATTAGAAATAAAAAAAATATTGGGGTGTCTATTTTTAACCATATTTGCTTATTTTCTAGCACTGAACTTTTCATATTTTTAACAATGGACCCATAATGAACTGATATTTTTCCAATGACTTTTTAACATTTTGTACCTACTTTGAATCCTTTATTCTTAATGAATATTTATGTTTTTGAACATCTTTTTTTAACCCTTTACAATCACAGAGGTCAAATGTGACTGTTTGCCTCCAAAATGGACCTGGATGATTCCATGGTTGCTGTGTGTCTCCAGGTG
>JAQLOL010000015.1:4293150-4309105 GCA_029783665.1 Naso thynnoides | reverse complement strand
AATTTATTTTTTCATTGGTTTCAATGGTGCAGGTGATATTATCCAAGTCAGTCAGTGTTCACAATGAGGTCACAGCATAGAAACACAGGTCTTCAACTTGTCATTTTCAATTGGTTAAGTTCAGCTTATATAAATAATATTACATTTTTGACAGTTTTTCTTTTTAACAAGATTTTTTTGATTTAATAAAACTGTTAAATTCAATGGACGTGCATCTAGTTTCATGCAACTCCAATTTGAGTTCAGTGAGCTCTATACCTAGTTTTACATTAACCTTTTGTCCAGTTTATTTGACAAAAAAATCTTAATGTTTTTTCATATGAATTAGTCTACTATAATACTGTCCACAAGCCTGCCTTTTCAACTTGAGGGTGGTAAAGGTCTGTAATAGAAATAATCTTCTGGGAGACGGTCCAGCAGTAAAATTAAAATTCTCTGTCGGCCTAATAAGAAACTGGATTGCAGAAAAAAAAAATATATTTTTTTCGTTGGACAAACCCGAAATCTGGACCAATCGCAGTTAAAGCCTGACAGATCCTGTTATCGGTAGAAACATTAAAATGATCACCAAAGTTACTTTGGCTGTGCCAAGTGCGTAAAATGCGCACTGGACTTGGTGACGCACATTGCGATGATTATGTGCTATAAAAACAAGTTTTTAACAGAGTCCGAGCCAGGAGAAAAAACTGCCCATCAACATTTGCAGCGATCAACAAAAAGAACATCTGCACTGAAATTTCCGCTGAAACATGAATTATGATTAGTCACATTTAAAATGATTTATTAGTAAAACTCATCAATCCAATGTAAAGCATTCTTACTCGTAGTAAAGTTATATTTTATTGGGAAAAACCCCCACTAATAATTAACGGTATACAGAGGAGCAAAACAGAGGAGGTCAAATTTACCATCTCGTGTCTTTCAAATAAGAGAAAATGAGTCATCGAAAAAAGTCCCATGATCCCTCAGTTTGTAGTTTACGGATTAGCTAGCTAGCCCTGGCTAGCAAAAGAAGTCTAAAGCAGAAGGGAGTGCAACGAAAGGTGAGTAGCTTTGGCACCCATCTGCTAAAGTCTGTAAAATAAATGATAACGTAGTTGCACATGAAGTTACGGAGTTCCAAGTCCCGTTAAACTATTTAGAACCCAAACGTTTCTCGGGTTAGCTATATTAGCAAGCTAAATTTAGCTATGCTAACGTTCACTGTATACCGCTCATTATGTTGGCTTCCAAAGTTAGCTTGCAGATAGCCATGTAGCTCGCTGCTACAAGTTGCTCCGAACTTTAAGGCGTAGAAACATTTGTTAGTTGTTTGCCCTTTCTTCAAGAAAACCTGTAAAACTCGTGCTAATGAGTACCTGCTTGAAGTTTGGTTTGCAAGCCAAGTATCAAGCAGGGTAACGTAAACAGTAATGTCCGATAACGGAAGCACCAAAGTAGCTGACGTTAGCTGGCTTGTTAGCATATTAAATCGCGGGGTACAGAGCGCGATATTTAAAAACAACTCTGCTTTTGAGAAGCTGAACAGGCAGTTTTCACTGTTAATTTCTGAAATATATTCTCTGCGATGCCAGTCTAAGGACATGATGTACTGCAATCACAACTAATGTATTGACTCAAAGGTTAGCCTGTGTTTCTTAGTGTTAGAGATGTTAGCCCGTGTCAACACACAACCACGGCTGAATAAATAAAATAATGCGCTTTTGTGTTTTTGGTACGTAAGTTACCTGGCTATATATCCATATTAGTCGATATGAAACTACAATTTGTGCCATTATTCGACAGCACATAGAAATTTATTGATGGGTTCATTAATAACGACTCAGTGACAATGGTGTGTAAATTGCCTCAGAGATAGACTGGATGCTTAATGTTAAGTGGATAGAGTGGTTTAATATTTGCAATCGGACTCTTGTGCATCCCCAGCAAAGGCAGCTACCAGCCAGTAAAGCCAAGTAATCACTTGAGGTTGATTCAGAGCTTTGTCTTGATGGCTGAGAGGCTGCAATTTTATCAAGCAGCTTGGGGACTCTTCTTAAAGCCACCATGGCAACTAACTGACAACAAAGCCAGAGCTAATTTTGCCCTCTTAAAGCACCTCACTACTCTTATAAAGAGTGTCAGCGGTTTTGCCTCACTGTAAGAAGACCAAAGGCTTGTTAACAACCTCTATTGTTTTTTTTTAGGATACAGATTTAGCAGTTCCTCTGCTTGGTTTCCTCAGTTTGGTCTGCTTCTGGCTCTTTGCTGCACAGGCGAGATGACCTCCTCCACCCACGGCCAGTCGGCCCATCTGGTCCCGAACCTGGAGCCTGGGATTGGGAGGTCTGCCGCCATGCTGGGGTTGTCTGCTGGGTTGACGGGGGCAGAGATGGAGCTGCAGAAGATGCTGATCGATGAGAGGATGAAGTGTGAAAGTCACAGGACCAACTACCAGTCACTCAAGGCTGAACACACAAGGTACAGGTGAATCTGATTTGATACAAAATGATTTGTATTTTTATATTTTTTTGTTTGTCTTAGTTCTGTTTTCATGTTTTGTATGAAGCATGAGGGAAAACACTTAAACAAATAATGGAGATAAGATATGATTCTGTTCTCACCATGCATCATGCTTCACAGTTCCGATGTGGTTTGTGTATCAGCTTGTATTGCACTTTGCTCAGTATTAGCCACAGTCTCCTCTTTGCAGCTTGCGGGATGAGTATACCCGTGCTCAGGGTGAACTGAAGCGTCTGCTGAGCGACAAACAGGCTCAGCAGGAGCAAATGCAACTGCTGTTGGCTAAATACCAAGGAGATCTGCTGGACAAAACCAGGGAACTGGAGGAGCTGCGGCTGCAGGTAAGCCAAGCTTGAGAAGACGAAAATGTCTTGTGGGACTGATGAACTTCTTTCCTCCTCTCTCCAAACAAGAGAAACTGCATTCACACAACTGGCATGGTTGATATTTTTGCTTCATTTTTCAAAATTGTAACTAAACTTTCGCTGATCCTCAGAATTTAAGTGTGTATTTTGTTTGTATGTCGAACAGGTAATGACCCCTCAGCGGCTGGAGCTGCTCAGAGCTCAGGTGCAGCAGGAAATGGAGGCTCCAGTCAGAGAGAGGTTTATTAAATTGGAAGAGGTAAGTCAGTTTGTTTGTGTATCACAGGTCAGGAATCTGTATTCTTTGAATTTAATAGTAGTTTTTGACTGCAGACTGCATCTTCACTGATAGTTACTACCAGTTTACCCCAATTTATGTTTATTAAAATTTCCCCCTGCCATAATGTAATGCATGCAGACATTTTAATGTTTTATCTTGAACTTATTGGTGTTAAACCTAATACAGCCAAATGTAATGGTTTTACTTGTCAACAATGATGCTAATTGATTTTTGAGAGATATATTCACTGGGGAAGCATAAATAATTTAAATACTGGCTATAAATTGGCATTAGCATCTTTATAAGGTCCATAGCAACTGCCAAGCAATCAGCAATGATTGCCTTTTGAAAATCCGTGCTTTCAAGAGGATAGTAGCTCATTTCCATTATGTCTGTTTGATTGCTGTCTCTTCTCTCACTGATTGAGGGGCTAATGTGTGCTCATTCATTGTTCTTTTTAGGAGACAGAGAAGTACAGGGCTGAGTACAACAAGCTGCGATATGACTTCACCTTTCTCAAGTCCCAGTTTGACCACCAGAGAGAAGAACATGCTCGGGTACTAGAGGAGAGGAAGATCTGCTATGAAGCAGAGGTACGTTTGTTGTAAGGTTTGTCAGGCTGTTGTTCTTTTGTGTTGTATTGATGCCTGTGTTTGCATAGGCCAAATAGCGTGTGTGTGCGGCCGTACACAACGTTACATGTCACCTCCACGGTTGCTGGGGGTCCCCAGTCTCTGGCGCCGTTATTTTGGGGGTCGCAGGCTGAAAAGTTTGGGACCTCCTACCTTATATTGTCATCAGGTAGCCATTTCATTTGGGACCACTTGCAGTTGTTTGGAGGAATATGACGTTTTGTGCTTGAGGTAATGTAGTCCCAAATTAAGCAGGTGTCTGATGGCATATAAACATGTAAAGGGACATACATACTCTAGTTGGGTGGTCTTGTTGTTGGCTAAAAGACGCCTTGCTGTTGGAACAGTTTACAGCAATACTGTGCTCTGTTTCCTGTTGGTGCACGGGGCTGCGTCTTTATATAGAGAGTGAGCTGAAAATTTTATTCTGCAAGTAGACACACTGACTAGGCACAATTGCCTCATGCGATTCCACATTTAAAAAAAACTTTAATGCTTTTTCAGTTTAGTTATAGTGTGGCATCAAGTTGTTGTTTGTAAAAGTAGATACTAATTCAGACGATCCTCGCTCTGTTGTCAGATCTCCCGTCTGCAGAAGGACAGGGACGACCTGGTTGCTCAGTACCAAAGTTCAGACCCGCTGCGTGATGAGAAACGAGTGGAGGTTCTACTGAGAGAGAAATCTCAGCTCCACCTGCGGCTGAAGGGCCTTGAGGCAGAGGTGGCTGAGCTTCGGGTCCAGAAAGAGAACTCAGGCCAGCAGGCGGAGAACGTCCAACGTATTCAGATAAGACAGCTGTCGGAGTCTCAGGCTGCAATAAAATCTCTGGAGGTGAGACAGCAGCAGTCCTGTTGTTATTTACTTAAACTGTGATAATATTAAATTGGATGTTTTTTTCTGCTTTTTTGTTGCAGAAATTATTAATCTTACCCACTGAATAATCATATATTATCCTTGTTATGATTTTGCAAGGAATGCAACTTGGATCATTTTGATTTTTTTTTCTGGGGGTTGGTTGTTGGGTGTGATTTGTTGTTGGTGTGACAGGCGGAGCGTCAGTCGTTGCGTCTGCAGCTGGAGCGGATGGATAAAGAGCTTCACCTGAGCCACGAACAGAACAGCCAGCTCACCGTGCGCCTGCACAAAGCTGAGAGAGAGGTCAACTCCCTCACCTGCCAGGTACACTGACCTCTGACACTGACCCCTGAGATTTTTTATCAGCTATAAAATCATCACACACATCATGAGTAAAAATTCTCTGGGCTTCCATGCCAGATTTGGTAAAAGGGTTAGTATCAAGGTTTGGTTCAACTCTATGTTTTGTTTTGTTTTTTTGATCATGACATTAGGATTGAGTGATATGTAAGTATTTTCCAACCAGCAATTGCTGATATATTCATGAAGGTGTTCACCAGCTCGTGCAGGGGTAGTCACCGCTGCATATACACTAAGAGATTAACAAAGTGTTTAAATGTGCAGCATTTTTTTCTCCCTGCAGATGAGCCTCATTGTGCTCTCTAGCATGCAGGGATGAAGTGTATTTGTGCCTGAAAAATATGGAGAGGAAATGCTGCAGTTTTTGGACTGACATTAAACTTATTCTCAGCTCTTGAGCGAGAGTGGCGGAGCTGGACCTGTCGTCAGGTTGTACACAGAGTCCTGCACCACAGGCAGTCTGCCGGCATTTGTTTGTGCTGGTCAGTTTTGCTCCTCCTCAACTTCTTTTTAATCACAGTTAGAAAACCACAGACTTGGATTTTTCTTATTTTGGGTGCTGGCAGCTTAATTATTGGAGTGAAATTTCCAAGGAGGCAGACCATTAATTTATCAAAATAAAATGTCAAAAATAGACCAAACTATTGTCTCCAACAAACCAACCCATCACCAATAGCCCATCAGATATATAGATAGTCTATTTTCGTCTGATCGCCCAATCCTACATGATACTTGGTCAGTATTCTGTTTGATGTGAATTGAGCTTTAAAATACAGTCTGACAAAACTGAGTTGTTGTATTTATTTCTCACTGCCTACACATGGTATAAAGGTTAAAATGAAGACAAGTGATCTAATTTATGTTTTGCTGATCCTCAGATTGATAGTGTGAAGCATTCACATAAACTGGAGCTGGCCAACGTCAAACTGGAGTGTACTCGCTCTAAAGGGGAGCTGGAGAGGGAGAGAGACACACTGCAGGTGCAGATAGATGGTATGACACACACACACGCACGCACACACGCATACACGCATACACGCATCTCTCTCTACAGTAAGAATGGGAATGAGCTCCTTTCTGCTTGTCTCTGTTTTTCATTCTTTCTCTCAACCTCTTCTCATTAGTATTTAGTCGTTGCATGAATGCTATGGCATCCATCATTCCACGTTGTGTGTCTCCTGTGGTCATGAATAGTCAAGAGTTCATTTTAAAAGTCATTTATCAGCATTGCGTTGAAAAGGCTCTAGATTCTTTCTGACAAATTAAGTTTAGAATTGTGCCAAAGTACAAAAAAATTGGTATTTAGTAAACATTCGTACACCAGCGAGAAAAAGAGAAACTTCTCTGCAACAGAAATTGAAGTGCTTGATGCCGAGGTGGAAGCCAACCAAAGTCTGTTGTTCAATACCAAGTGTGGGTGTAACAAACAAAAGAAAAAAATGCCGCCTGGGAGAAGGTAACAAGTGCAGTAAACGCTCTACGATCAGACAGGAGGTCCATATCAGAAATAAAAAAGAAGTGGTTTGATATTAAACTCGGCACTAAAAACACATCAATGTACACGAGAGACATTGTAGCAACAGGAGAAGGACAAGAGCACAGTAGAGCTGTCTCCTTTGGATTTGCAAATTGCTAACATAATTGGTGATTCAGTTCTCACTGGAGTTATGGAGCATGGAGAGAGTGACACAGCTACAACTGCGCCCAAAGAATGAGCCAGACCATCGAACATCTACATTGACAACAAGATTACTGTTTGCAAACAATTTTATTTCGATGTGTAACAAAAGAATTTTAAATGATTGATGAATGAGGTCCCGGGCCTTTACATCTTGAAGCAGAGACGACATGAAGAGAACACAATACTTCTAAGTTTAACCCCTGTACTCGCTCGTGTGTTTCAGGTCTGCAGGCGGACGGGGAGCTGCTGAAGGCTGCGGTGGAGCGACACAAGGAAGTTCTGGTGGAGAAGGAGCGAGAGATGGTCAGGAAGGTGCAGCTTGCTCGGGAGGAGGAGATCTGCAAAATTGCAGCATTGCACGAAGAAAAGTGAGAATCACCTTTCTCATATTTGGTGGTAGCCTTGCAATTAAAAAAGAGTTTCGAAATTCTTGGAAAAGATGGGAGCGTTTGTATAAAATCAAAAAGATGATTTCTGTGTTGCCAATATGTGCTGCAAATTTCTTTCTTATTTTTTTAAAATAGTGTACGGTACATTTCATAGTATTTATACTAGTTTTGTGTGGTTAGGATTGAGTTGGAGAGCCATCTCGCTGCTCTGGAACAGCAGAGGGTGCAGCGGGATGCTGCTGACCATGCTCAGAAGGAGGAATGGGAGGAGCGTCTGCGCAGCACCCAACAAGGAGAAGAGTCAGCTCGCAGGGAAGTGCAAAACCTCAGGTCAGCCTTTGACATAATGTTGAATGTTACTAAATCTGCCAACCGCATTAGTCAGGGATTAAGAAAGTTCACAGACAGTGAAGATCAGTATGCTAGCTTTTCATGAAATATCTACCATCGAACACATCTTTTTGTACTTTCATACAGACTATGTGATATTCTTGTGTATGGAGGCTTATTGTTTATTTTTATTGTGTTTTTATAAGTTTTAATTGTTGAGAAAAAATAAAGATCAAATCAAGTAAAATCATATTTCTGTCTGCTTTGTCTCAGCTAATGCAGCCACCGACCTGTCTCAAAACTAAAAACTGTATTATGCTCTGCATATCCAGGTCATCACTGTCTGTGTCTGGCTGTGTTTCATGGCCTGTCAGGTCAACTGCTCAAAAATAAACAGTATCAATGTTAGACTGGCTCAACTTGTGTGGAGTTTCAGGCTCTTTTTTTCCTTTTTTTTCCTTTTTTCTTTTTCCGAAAATTGCAGCACAGTAATACTTAAATTAGGAGTATGATTCCCAGTTTCAGTTTCTCTACTGGAGTGCCGACATTAATGAAACTGTTTTGTTTTACAGAACAAAACTACAGCAGCAAAGCTCCCAGCTTGAGGAGCTTGAGAGACTGAAAGCAGAGATCGCTGACCTGCAGCAGGTAAGTCCTCATTAACAAAGTGTTATTCCCCTCCCCCTCCAAAAAAACAAACAAACAATTACAATGGGATTTTTTTTTATGCTTAAATAAATCTAATCTTTGTTTGTTTGACCTCACAGCAGAACCAGGAGCTGGGTGTCCAGCTGGGGACACTGTCTCACTCGGAGAGTGACCTAATGGAGACAAACCAGCGACTGAGAGAGTCACTGGACAGAGTCAGGGAGGAGCTGCGGACTGCACGAGCTCAGGCTGAGAGGAGCCAGCAGGAGGCCGAGAGGTGCATCTGCAGGCTTGTCTCCACGTGAACTCAAAAAGCACTAAAATGTTCCCTTACTAAAAAATCAGCTTTTGTTCTCTTTTCTCTCCACCAGGCTGGTGGAGGTTCGTCATGTGGAGTGGTTAGAGGAGAAGCACAAGCTGCAGGAGCGACACACTGAACTGCAGCAGAAATACTCCGAGGCCAAAGATAAAATGCAGAGGGCAGCGGTGGCCCAGAAGAAGGTAATGCTGCTCCCTACAGTGTTTTTATTTAAAGCAGTTTGTGAAAATTCATTGAATACTTTCTAAGAACTCATATGTTGACTTCCAGCGTGGTTTGTTTGTGCTAAATACATCTGATTTTATGTTTTTGTATGAGTTCAACAGCAAACCACTAGTATTTGGCTTATTCTTTACTTATTTTCCCTTCAGGGCATCGTCTTTAGCATTACTTCATTGAAACGGTGTTAAGACAGACTTTTATTTCTGTTGTGTTGTGTGTGTGTGTGTGTTTTGCAGAGAAAAACACTAACAGAAAACAAAGAGAAGAGACTGCAGGATCAAATCCAGCTGCTGGAGGCCAAGTTAGAGGAGCTGGAACTGGAGGCTGCTGCCGCCAAGAAGTAAACTCACATTTTCATTATGAATGAAATAATGCAGTTAACCTGCCTGGAGCTGCCATGACACTGGTCATTGTTTTCCCCTGGTTTACATGTCACCTTCGCTCTTATAAGTTATGTTTCTTGTAGAGAATGTGGTTTTGTGTGAAACACATAACAAACTTAAAGGAACAATTCACTCAAAAATGAAAATTCGGTGCTCACCCCCCCATCAATTGAAAGTCGTTTACTTTTTTTACTCCACAAAATATTTTTGGAGCCTCTCAGCAAAGCGTTGCAGCATTCTCCTTAAAAACTGAAGAAGCTGTAATGTTGTTTTAAAACATCTCAACAACAACAAAAAAAAAAACTCCCCTTGAAAAATAATTTTAAACACCAAAATTCTGACTTTTTTCTCACCTCTGGTTAGACGCTCATCTTTCTCAGAGGAACATGCTCAACTCAGCAGACGATTAAAGGAACTGCAGCGACGACACAACGAGTTTCGACGCCTCCTGCTGGGTGGCCAAGGTCCCTACAATGCTGGCCCGGCCTTCTTCACCTCCTCACCCACGCCCTTCCTCCTCCTCGGGTCTGAGGGACCATTATGCAACATACCAGTGAGCATAACTAACATAACCTTTTGCAAATGCTGGCTCTTACTTTACCTAGCTAAACACTGGTTTTGTGGGTGTAATGAGTTGGACACGGACCTCCCGCTCTTTTTTTTTTTACAATAAAAAATAATGAGTTGAGATTGCGGGTAACTGATTACTTGATAGGTAATGAGAGTGCTCGAATACTGAAAATACTGAAAATGCCAACCTCCCAGTTTCGTAGCCTGACCAAACCCAACCAGAGTACCTTGTGATCCGGCCTGTTAACATTCTTAAATTTGGATGGGCATAACAACCTAAAAAGTTATTATTGGGAGATGTGAAAAATTGTTAGAGAAACGTAGAGGATCCTTCATACGCCCCTTTTCCACAGGTCAAAAATCCACTTAAACCCGCTAAGATTGTGCTTTAGTGTGCAATGGGAATGTGTACACTGAGCATTTACCCCCGTGTCAAGAGACTCTGCAGTAGAGGTTTTCTTCACCTCGGCACGGCTTTGATCCAAATGCAAGACCCGGGTGAACATGCTAATTTAGACGTATTTACTGATGCCTTTTTCCTTCTTCATCTGATGTGTCATGTCGTCCAAACATGGCGCAGCATTTCAATTTTTGTTGGAATTTACAATTACAGAAGTTAACACTAACAGACATAGAACTTAAAATGATTCCTGCTTGTCTTGTGTTTCTAAAAGCATAGAATGTCTCTGTTGAGACGTTACTTGCGCAGTGCGCTGCTCGCTCTCTCGTTAAAGTCAACTTAGCTCACCCAGCACATCGCTCTCTCTCTCTCTCCCTCTCCCTGGAGTCAGTTTAAACAAAAATAATCCAGCAAGGTCATCCAACATACAGAAATCTGTGGCCATGAGAGTGCAGCCTGCACATGTTTTTTGTCACACAATAACCTACAGTGCACATTACTCATATTCCTCTCCCCAGTCA
The DNA here is from genome assembly GCA_029783665.1 of Naso thynnoides. Lineage (NCBI taxonomy): Eukaryota > Metazoa > Chordata > Actinopteri > Acanthuriformes > Acanthuridae > Naso > Naso thynnoides. The sequence continues at coordinate 4,298,647 of JAQLOL010000015.1, read as the reverse complement.
TTTATAGTATTGTCTTTGTCTCAGTCTTAACATATTACTTATACACGCTTATGGCGTGAAAGAGCAAAACAAACGTACTGTGGAGCGTTTACACCCAGATCTAACCTTTGAAAAGTAGGACACCCAGATTAATTTCTAATACATCTGCATTTGTCATTAATCAGAGTTAGCCTAATATGTAAGTGATAGGCATTTGTCTCAAACATCAATGTTTCCACACAATTCAGCGCACTCTTTCATCCAAGTTCAACGCTTCAGATGAAATTTTGCTGCCTTATCTGCAGGACGTAGGAATTGGGTCAATAGATGATTTTTAGCGTGTTGACAAACGTAAAAAAAAAAAAAAAAAACTTGCGTAGACCCGCTTATTTTAGTGGAAAAGCAGCAATAGTAATAACTCCTGCCTGCATGCACACTGTGTGAGAGGAGAGAGGGGACGCTGTCACTCAGACAAGCCGCTGAGTCTTGTTTGTGAGCTTTCATCGTCCTCTTCTCCTGCTGTTAAAATAAGTTTGCAGTGTGAGAAAAAGGATGTGTGGCATGAGAACATGTAAGACCGCATTTACACCAAACCAGCATCAAAGTTGTAGCGGTGACAAAGGCTGACTGTTGTGTCAGGGCCAATAAGTTGCATGCACTGTAATGAAACCAGCTGATGGCCAACTAGCATCTCTGTTCTGCACCTGCTGAGGAAATAACTGTCCAGACCAGCAGGTGGAGGTAGTGTGCATCTGTCATTGAAAAAGAATGCAGACAAGCAAGCTGTTCTTATGCGTACCATTTTCACACCGCTCTCGCCCACTAATTAGACAGTTTCATAAAATAACGTTTACCCCTTCTAATTAAGAATATATCCAATAAATAGTGTACATGACTGGTGCTGTCAGCCCTCAGTCTTTGGATTTTAGAAGGAGAAAGAGACAGAGGAGAAAAATGAGAAACACACTTAGGTGAAATCATGGAGACTACAACAAGAACTCTGCTCGGCTCTTCTCTCTTCACACATTGAAGGGACTTTCAGAATCACTGATCATTCAGAGAAAAACACTGCCTACTTGTATTTCTGCAGGGAAGCATCAACATGCTAAGCCAGCTGAAAAGCTACTGACTACAAGCAGTGGTGCAGGACACATTGCAAAACCTAAGGCGACAGACTAGTATCTCTGTGTGAGGCTGCCCTGTCTCACACTAGCCAGCCATACTGACTAACTCTGTCACTCAATAGAACTTATACTGGTTATACAGCAAGTTTTGTAGTTTGTGGTAAATTTGAGCCTTCAATGCAATGCTCCTACAGTGATGCAGATTTAACAAGAAGAAGCCATTGAGTTACTCTATATATGTATATTCATAATGCCAAGAGCTAAAGTGACTAGTAAGAGTGACTGTTTAACTCTGGCAGTTGCTAAAAAAAAAAACCTTGCATGTGATGTGCTGTGCAGACTGAGAGCTTTTGGAGTGACTAATGAGGTCTGTTTCAGTCATGACAAATGTAATTAAGGTGAAATATCACAAACAAACAAACCCGCATGGCAGAGGTTGACTGTTAAATCATGGTGACAACCACACAACACAAAGTTTTATAAAAGAGCAGCTTGAACAGTTTTAAGAAGCAGGGCCGCTTAACCGCAGTGAAACCAACATGTTACCATAGGCTGAAGTCTTCTCGCTGAAGCGTGAATGAATGCACAGGAAGCAGGATGCCAGTGTGCTGGTGCGGGGTAAACATACCTTCTGCTTGTTTTTTTTCCTTTCTCTCTTCTCTCTGTGCTGCAGGAGGAGCAGCATCAGAGGGAGCTCTCTCTGCTCCGTCGCAGGCTGGAGGACCTGGAAAGTGCCCAGCGGCAGCAGCTGGAGGAACTGGGATCTGTGGTGCAGAGGGACCGGGACCCTGCACCCGTGCCTGACCTCTGACCCCTGACCCCCACATTACTACTTCCCATTGGACTTGCATTTGAAAAACATTGTGAGATCCATCTGACCACATCAAGAACTTTTTTTTTTTTTTTTTTAATAAATGGAGAGATGAGAAAAGATTCATCAGCCAAGCATGTCTTTTTAATATTGTGTCACCAGGTTATTTAAAATGCTGTAGCACTTTTTTTCTTTTTTTTAAATTGACCACGACATCCTCAGGGTTTGATTTTGTACTGAGATGTTTGTTGTTTACATACATTTGTTCCTAAGCCACTCTGGAGACAAAGTTTTTATTGTAATGAGTTTGTACAGATTTAAGACATGACAGGCTGTGAATTGCACAATGTTTATACAGAGTTTTGATCTTGAACAAGTTCAACATATAAAGAAACTAATGATTTAAAAATGAAGTTTTATTGATCTTTTGACTGTGCGTTTTCGGCCTTTAAACAGTTTACTAAGGAATTGCTATTCGCTTTTTTCACACGGGTCGCCATTGTAATTTCAAAACGAGACTTGGTTGGGTGTGCGCAGCGGAGATGTTTCATAGCAGCGCAACAATGCTAGAGGCATCACTTCGTCCACTCGCAATGGATTTTAGAATTGACCGGAAAACGCCGGAATGTGCAAACCTGACAGGACGCCGTCCTCTTGTAAGAATTACACCCAGGGACAAGGCAGTAAGATGACATCCATGCAGGTGAAGTTATGCCTCTGGCGTTGCAGCTCTGATATGAAACACCTCCACTGCACACGTTCAACCGAGCCCCATTTTGGAATTACAATGGCGTCCTGTGTGAAAAAGGCAAATCGTTTGAGAAACTGCAGAACAAAATTGAATGCCCATCAGACACGAGGTTGCCTAGCGGATAAAAAGCAAAACTGCATTTAGTTAAATTGTCCTTTTCTAAAAGAAACTCAGATATGTGCCTCAATTCAGTATTTAGAAGTTTACAATTTAAATACCCGCATTCAGACATTCCAAGAGTTCTTGTCACGTCAGGTCAGAAAACCTTGAGACTGCATTATATCGTAAACAGCAAAACTCCCCACTGACTCATGAATTTACCACCATGGTTTGCTGCTTCCTTTAACTCCTCTGAAACCGTCTCATTTCCTTCTCTCCATGTCAGTAACAGAGAGGACGCATGCTGGACAAACACCTCCTCGCTCGTCTCCTGACAGCTTCTGAAGGGTTCTCCTCTCACCATGTCATAGTTCATAAATATGAGTGAAAGGAGGCTCAGTTCCAGGAGCAACTTTTTAGTCCGTCAAACAAGTTTTTAACATGATGTAGTTGCTCCTGTAGCTCAGTCGGGGCTCCATTTTGGTCCAGCTTCTCTTTGATCTGTAGAAAAGTCACCCACAAGAGTTATGGTAAGTTGGGAGTGTTTTAGTCAGTTAGAGAAAGCTGCTCGTGTCTAATGTTTTATCTTGTCAGGAGATCTCTCTACAATATGTGACTCAGTAGTCAACTCAAGAAAGTGATACTGAGTTTAAGATGGCAGCGATCTGTAATGAAAACAAGTCAAACTATACTGTATGGCTCAGAGAGCTTTTGCCCACAAAAACAGGAAATAGCCTGAGATAAAGCACAGGGAAATTAGAATGATCAAAAATGTCATCACAGCATGTCATGTGACTGGCGGTTTCACAATTGAAATCACTCTTGGTTCATTGTGCCTTAGACTACTGAGACAGCAAGTGAAATGTGAGACAGGTGGGACTGCTGATGAGGTACAAACCACCCCCACCCCCCCACCCCATATTTTACCACCTCACAGCCGTCTTTTAACATTACTTTTTATATACCCCTTTAAGTCTATAATCAAATTTTGTTAATGCTTCACAGGTGGGGTTTTGCTTCCTGGAAAACCTGGAAAGGGTTGCCCAATTTTCCAGTAATGGAAAATGAAAGAAAAATTAAAATGTCCTGCAAAATTTTTTCTTGTCCTGGAAAATTATTTCAACATTCTCTCGTTGTCCTTTGGCTGGAAATTAACTGAATGAACAGAGCTCTTTATAAATGAATAACATTACTGATCTGAAAGAGCTAAGTAATGTTTAGGATCGTATAACATTTAACAGTAGTTTAAGGCCAAAAATGTTTTGTACAGGCTGCTTTAGGTTATGTTCTGGAAACGCTGTGACCAACACACGGTCAAGGAAAGTCACGTGTAGCACATGCAGCATGAGAACTCACTTGGTCAAAACTCTGAATAATGTACATTATTCTCCAAATGTAAATATAAGGAGCTGTTGGCTGGTAACTGTAACTTGCCTGCACCAAAGGCTTTCCAAAATTCCTTTGACTGTGCAAAAGGGTCCAAATGATATATTGGTTTGCTGATATTATTGGCTGATATTGGCCTATTTCAGATATATCACTATGAGCGTATATGTTCTCTCATAAATGTCAGTATTAAAACCGTTTTTTGAGGCTGGAAAAAATGCTTTAAGTAGTTTATTTAATATGGTTTACATAATCTAACAAAGGGCGGACCATTGTTAAATTGGTAATAAGTGAAGTGTTTACTGTTCAGTGCACTGATGTTTGGAATTAAGTAATATCGGTATTGGCCCAACAAATCCCAAATCATTTTGGCCAGACTTTGCAATCTTAACAGATGGAGAAAATGATCCTGTGTGGCTAAAAAAGCACACTTAGGCCATCGTGTAATACTTGTGGCAAGAAGGAGTTTAAAGCGTTTTCAAAAAGAGACGTGGCATCTGATGATAACATTGCTAGTTATGGCAGGTAACATCTAAGTGTTTCAGTCCCCATTAAAACTGACTTGACAGCCTCATAAGGAACTTAGAATTTGGAACTGAACATGAAAACAGAGCAGAACGTGTAGAAAACGTGTGTGATCTGGTCTGGAGAAGGAAAGAACTGACCTCTGTGAAGTATCGCTGGATGAATTTGTAGAGTTCTTTGAGGGCTGCAGCTTCGTTGAACTCGTTTTCATGTTTCTGCAGTGAAAACAAACATTTATTGACTGATGGTCTTCACAGTGCAACTTCTTTGAGATTTTGTACAGAACTGGACATCACCTTTGACTCCTCCTTTAGGAAGTCCCAGAATTCCGAGGCTGTGATTGGTGGCTGGTCTCTGATCTGCTTATAGTAAGCCTTCACCTCCTGTTTGAACTTGGGGATGTCTTTGGCATAGAGGAGCTTGTTGGTTGGTGCATACTGGAACACATTAATATTAAAGGTGTCATTTGGGGAACCTTTTGTGCATTCACAGGTGCAAAACTACTACAGACTAATGCATGATTTTGCTTTCATATAAGCGTTGATCCACCACTGAATTCATCTTTGTTTACTGTCTCACAACAAGGAAAACAAATCTGGACTTCCCGCTCTTCCTCACATTTTTAAACATTTATTTCAGACTTTACCTTCCCCAGTTGGGTCTCACTAAGAGAAAAGGAGTCCATGAAGGCCTTAGCGATGACATTCATGCAGCCATCCAGATTTGGAGTCTTCTCCATGTCGAACACAAACTGAGGGTTTTTCATGATGTTGATCCAGAAGCGCAGGGGCAAACTGTGACGGGACGACAGTCAACAGGGAA
>JAQLOL010000015.1:4270704-4281490 GCA_029783665.1 Naso thynnoides | reverse complement strand
TAAACACAAGATCCGCTGGGCGGCAAGCCTTCGATGCAGGCACACTTCTGTTTTCTCGGGAGTTCACACTAGCTGTACAAGTTTCTGGCTCTGTGTCCTAAGATTACATCGCTGGGTAACTGTGACGACTGCTCTGTTCATTTAAAGGTTTACAAAGATAATGTAACTGATAGGAAAGATGGCCCTGAACCTTAAGGGCCAGAGTTCAGCTTTCTGCTAGATTACTTTACATTTTGTAAAGACATGTAAAGATACAAAAAGTACTTACGTATACACTGTAGGGAGGGCGTTGTCCAAGTTACAGTGCTGTCAGTTTGCTTGCATTTAGTGAGATTAGAGGTTCCCGCCCTCCTCACGTACCCACTGATACAAGTGTAGCGAAAAGTGCTGCTGATGGTGAAGCAAGTCCTCGGAGGAGATTCGGTTAGGTTCATTTGAGGAATTTCCGGACATGGGCAATTGGTTTTGTCTGCAAGAACAAATAAGGTGTGGGAAAAAACAACAAAAACGAAAACAAAAATGCAGAGATATGAAGAGCAATGACTACAGAAGAAATAAATAAATGGTTGCGCTTTTGTTTTTCCATCTTTAGTTTCAAATGGTCAAGTTAAAAACTGGAGCAAGAATTACAAACAGCCCCACAGGAATTGGTCGTGAATAAGCCGTGTATAGATTTTGGTTTATTAATCATCTGTTTTCTGGATCTCCACAATCAGTTTTGCCTGAATAATCACGTGTAGCTCGTGAACTGTTTGCTTCTTACTTCAAACTCTGTTAACCAAGATTTAAAAGGATCCATCTCTTTCCTCGTGCTACATGGTCAAAAATAAAAATTGGCAAACAATTTTATTGTGAATGAGAGAGGTCCCAAACTCTCATCTGTCCCTGGAGGCACAGAATGTTTTGCTGCAATGCAAGTAGAACTAAGTTCATGATTTTTGGAAATATAGATGTTAAATTATGAATAAATGATGTACAATTAGAAAGAGTGTCTGAAACAAAATTTCTGGGTGTAATATTGATTGTAAATTAAGCTGTAAAATGCATATTAACCATATTAAATAAAAAGTATAAAAAACCAATATCAATGTAATATATTACTGAGGGTCTGTAAAATCAGCACGCCTTATAGATTTTATACTGCTCAGTTATTGTTCCATACATCACCTCCTGTCCACAAATACGGGGAAACGCTTATAAAATGTACACACATCCCGTTTTCATTTTACAAAAAAGAGCAATAAGAATTGTCACTAAATCAAAATATAGAGAACAAACTAATAGCTTGTTTATAAAATTACAGAATTCAGTTAAACTTTAATAAATTAGTTATTTATAGATTGGTCAAATAATGTACAAAGTGTATAACAAATTTTAAATATGTTTGCCAGAAGAGACAGTAAACATGAATTTAAAGGAATATGTATGTTTAAAAAAAATAAGAGCAAGGACAAATATTAGAAAAAAAAAAAAGGTGTTTCAGTAATATGGAGCAATCCAGAGGATGAGTTTAAAATGTGTAAGACAATTCAAAAGATTTTTTAAAACATGGTGATTGGTAACTATAAGAAATGTGAATATCTTGCATTAATGTTTTGTTGACTGTGTTTATTTACTGTAAGTAGCATGAGTCAGGAATGACTGTTAACCCAATCTATATGTCTATATGTATATTTGTTTAGTATGGTGGTGTGAGTGTAAGCGTTAATAAGCTTTGGCTTTTTCATGGATGCTTTTTATGTGTCGGATACTGATTTCTTTCTTTCTTTCTTTTTTTGCCTTAAATGACCGAAATAAATTCAATTCAATTGTTAAATGGGCTTTTCGTATCAAGTGAGTCGGTTTCAATGTGTTCGTTTGATTTTTAATCATAGCTGCATTCACTGACTGCGCTACTTCCGTCGGACGGCACTGTCTGCGAAAATTGGTTTTCTTCTGTTATTTGAAAGGACGACCGGTCACACCTCAGTGCGCTGACCCGTTACTGTAATTTGGACAAAATCGCAGCATAATCGTGAAGCAAAAATCGAAGTCGCTGAAAATAACACATGCAATATGATATCAGGTGTGAGGTAAACAGCGGTGAGTTTGTTTTGCACTTACCGCCGTTAGAGGAGCGCGCCGCCCCGAGAACACTGAGCATCATAAGGCAGATAGAAAGCAGTGCTGCACCCAGATCCATCGGCTGACAGCTCTGTGGATTTTTAAAAAATGTGCGTCAAATAAACCGGCGCGGCCATCTTCAGCCAGCGACGTCCCCTTTTCTTTTTTTCTGTAACTTTGGCTCTGTCAATAACTTTCACTTTCACTGCATACGCAGAACCCACAACGCATCGTGTGTAGCGTATAGGGTGGGCCATTGTGATCACGTGGTCCTCCCCGTCACTGTGAACGCCATGTTTGTAGTCCTGCTCTGCTGCAGAGCCACGCTCGGTGCTACCCGCTGCCGGGTATTTAACGTTACAGCGTGTTTTTTTTGTTTTTTTTTTGGTCAGTCCAACATGAACATGAATTATTTTTTCATGTTATGTTACACGAAAAGCTTTCATCTCATCCGTGTCATGGCAAGCGGAGGGGACACTCTTTTAGATAAAAAAAGAGCTTTATTTACAAAACAGGCAGCAAAAAAAAATCATTAGCAGTACAAAAACGTCCTCGAGGTAGCTCAAAATACAAAGAAAGTGTAAAAAAAAAAAAAAAGATGACCAGCGTTAACAGAAAGTAAGTAAAAATAAATGACAAATTATACTCAGTACACCAGGCACATAAAATCTGAAACCTGAAACTGGTTTTCACAGCTTTGGGATTTGTGCAAAATTTCAGCGAGCCTAGGTAGGATGTCAGGTAGGATTTAAAGACAGTAAGGTTGGGTCTCTGTTTTGCAAATATGTGGCATCTTCGGCAAAACGTTTCAAAAAATGACTTCAATTTTAAGTTTAAGATGAAGGTCTAATTTTCTGTTTTTAAAAAAAGGTTAAGGTCAGACCAAAAAGTTTGACCACAGGTACAGTCCCAAAAAGGTAAGCTATTGTTTCATTTTCGAGGTGACTTTAAAAAAAAAAAAATGCAGGCCTATAGTGATATAAACGGGAAAAACTTGGTTATTACCCGTGAAATATTCCGTGTCAAACAAGGTCCGAGATGTGTTCTTAAAAATATGACACAGATGTTAACCAGTTTATTCAGTTGTTGTAAAGTGTTGACCCTCTTCGGTCATTTCGCAGAAGGAGCACTCACATTAAAATTGCAGCACAGCTGTGACGCAGAAAGTCATCCACGCCGCTAGGCGGCGCAGAACGCGGTGAATGTATCCAAACGTGGCTGGTCGGCAAGCTTCGTTTTGCTGTTGTGCTGCTGCTTTCCGCCTCGCACTACCAGGAGCAAACACTATATCAAATGTGCCATTAAACCTTTTTTTAAATTTATTAGGACTTACACTTAGTTAATGTCAAGACAATTTTCAAACTGGTAGGTTGGAACAGGCTACAAAACACGTTTGTTTTCAGCGGAGTTCATAAGGAGCAGATAGTTAAGTAGCTACGTTAGCATTAGCTAACGTTAGCTAAAATAGTTCTTGTTGGGCCAGTTTTGTGTGGCCCCTATAGGTTTAAGCCAGCCTACTTTACTAAATATAGCCAAGTAACAAAGACTGCGGCAGCTTGCATCTAATGAAGTAGCCACTGAGTGATAAAAGTGATCCAATTATTGAATACTCAGCTGCTAAGGTAGCTTACCGTTTCAATGTCGTATCGTATCAAATGCAATTCGTCTCTATGTGTGCAGGAAACAAGTGCGCTAACGGGCAGAAATGTCGTTGTATGATGACCTCGGTGTGGCTGCCAGTGACACCAAGACCGAAGGCTGGTCCAAGAACTTCAAGCTGCTGCAGTCCCAGCTGAAGGTGAAGAAGGCGGCTCTGACACAGGCCAAGGTATGCACATGCGATACAGTATCAACACAGGTAAAATATGTGCACGTGTTACACATTGTGAAAGGCAGAAGTGGAAAGTAACCAGTTACTTTACTCCCTTTACTGTAATTAAATTTGTACTTTTAAAGTAGTTTTTAAAATCTGTAGTTTTACTTTTACTTAAGTAGGTTTTGTTTGAAGTAATGTACTTCAATACATCATAAATCACATTGGTTACTGAGTTAAAAAAAAGCTCATCAATTAGTTCCTCCAAGTGTTCTACGGACTGGCATGCCAGTAACTGTCCAGCTGATTGGCTCTGGCTGACTAACTGCAGCGCCAGATGGTGAACAACAGTCGGTCACACACACCCAGACAGTGAAAGGACATTTGTGTGCAGACGTGAAGCGGGATGAAGATGGAGAGATGATATCTAATCCTTAGTAAACTTAACTTTTACTCTGAGCACATTTTGAATGAGCTACTTTTTGCTTGAGTACTTTTTTACACCAGTAATTGTATCAAGGTACAGAACTTCTACGTTAGTAAATTATTTTGTACCCTTCCATCCCTGGTAAAAAGAGGGGTAAACAAATCTGCCACAAAGATACTTGATCAGTAAGGGAGTACATATCAGTAAGGTTTTAAGCGACATGAGAATAACATGCAGCTATGCTAATTTAAAAGTAAGTGAGTGAGCTCACAGAAATGTGCTGTAATTATTCACTGACATACATTTACGAGAAAATTGTATGAACACAACATGTACACAATCAATGATTTTGTCAACGTGTGTGTATGTAGACCCAGCGGATGAAGCAGACCACTGTTCTGGCACCAGTCATTGATCTAAAGAGGGGAGGATCCAGTGATGAGAGGCAGATCACAGACACTCCTCCACATGCCGCCGCTGGACTCAAGGTCTGTCTAATCCAGGGAACTTTGGTTCAACCAAAACTGATAAATACAGTTATTGTGAAGCAGTCACGATAAGTCAACCCAGGATTTCCCAGTACCTCATAAAAGGAGATGTTTGCAGGATATGACCAGTCAAAAACATGGGCAAGTTTACTGGCAGCAGAGTGGCAAATATGACAAACTAAGAGCAAGCTATAATATTAAAATCACAGACTGTGTGAATGCGAAACAAATAAAGATAATAAAAAGATACGCACTTTTGTTAGATATGTGTTTATTTTTAAAACAGTTTTAAAAACAAATTTGTCACTTGCACTGCATACCCGAGGGCTCTCAAGAAATATTCTCCAGGCATCTTAGTCAGCTACACACTCATGAGTCTCATTACATTAGTGTGGTGTTTATCGCAGTTGTAGACACAGTGTCTAAAGTGTCAGTGTCAGACTGAACCTTCTCACCATCCTTGCACCAAATTTCTTTGGCTCTTTTAGGAAAGGTAGTGCCATTTTCCTAGAGAATGGATTTAGCTGACATCTTCCTGTTTTATCTGCAGTTTCAAAGTAAAATCCTCGTGGATGAAGGACAGTGAACGCTGTGTCCTCACGTGTGAGTCTTTGCAAAACTGATCAAGCAACAAGGAGTAAATCCCTCAGTTCCAAACCGGATGGGTGCAGCATGTGCTGCTCTTCCAGTGTCTTAAGTTTGGCATTTAGCCGGGATTTCAACTCCTTTCATTCATTGCTCACATTCAGAATTTTTTTGTTCTGATTTGTTTAGGGAGATAAATTTTTCGTTTCTGAGGTGTGACGTGTTAGGCTGCCACTGTCTGGATTACAGGGGCTGGCTGAGGGGAAAAAAGTGACAGTGACTGTTGCACGGTCACTTCCGATAACGCTGCTTATCTTAGTCTGGAGGACATTTTGGATCAAATCTGAGGACATCATTGCATAATCTACCCTTGAGCAGGAATTGTGTGCCCCTGAGTAAAAGGAGTATTCTCAGGCATCAGGATTAACTAAACGCCACGCATCTACTAAACCAAGCTGAGAGTGAAACTCCTCCACGTCTGCAGATGTTTGTTTGATGTTTGTTTAACTCGATCGATCTAACGCGGGGTCACACACAGAATCAACTCACCACCTGTGACCCTCCATGGACTGTGACATCACTGGGCAGACAGAGGCTAAAAACTTGGGTTGTGATGAATTTAGTGCGTACAGGTTCACAAGTGTCGACTCTTGAGTCATACAACCATTTCCTTTTGTCAAACCTCCTTTATAAAATGGATATCGAACGAATCGTGATTTTTCCTGCGCTGTAAGTCGGCACGACTCCTCGTGAAGAATCCGTCTGCATCAGTACCGTAACACGTACAGCGAATGAATGTGAAAGCAATGCTTTTCCAACATTAAAATCTAAACTTTAAAAAGACCAGAAAAGCACCATATAAATACAGTCCACTTACCATTTAGTTATTTCAGATGTGTCGCTGCTCATGCAACATCTTTAAAAGACAAAATCAATGAACTGATGATGTAATCAATATTAATCTGAACAGAGCCTGAAAGCAGGAAAAGCAGAAGTGAATTTCCTTGGGAGCCCAAACGTGCTCAGTAACCATTACAGCAGTCTGGCTGAAGTTCCCCATGAGGCCTAAACCTTTTGATCCGTCATGGGTCAAGGCGGACCGGAGGAAACGTCACAGAAATCACTCAGAACTCAGATTCAGTTTGGTCCAGTGGGAAAACTAATCGACTAGAAATTACACCATAGCTTCTCAACCACACACACCACCACTCTGTAACCACGGCCGGCTCACGTTCAGACGCACAGCGCGGCGGGCTCAGAGGTCAGAGGTCGTTCTCACCCTCTCCGACGCACTGGCAAGTTTGGTGGCTGACGTGTTGAAGGTGAGAGCTGCCAGCGGACTGTCGTGAGCTGCGATCGCCGTCACTGTGTTCTGAAACAAAACCAACAGGAGACAGAAACAGGAGCGCTGTTACACTGATTAAAAACCCAGAGACTCTGAATTCCCCCTCACCGACTGTCAGCGTTCGTCTGTGCGCCGCCGTCCACGGGGCGACACGTCCCGTCAGAGTTCATACAAGTAATGACGTCTTCACTGACACTCTGTGCCAGCTGTGCTTACTTGTATGAACACACGCAGACATTCTGAGCAGATTTCCAGAGTTTCTCTGCCGTCTGACTTTTCAGCCTCTTGACAGTTTGTAGCTTTTTTTCAAAGATGAACGATGTCACACGAGGACACGGACAAGCTGCAGTCAGTGTGCGTGTGTGTGTGTGTGTGTGTGTGTGTGTGTGTTTGTGGCACTCATCTAAGACTCTTTGAAAAGTTTCATCTCAGTTGTCACTGAATGCACGAATAAATACATAATTTTTGCTTTTTGTCTTTTTGGGGGTATTTTTTCCTCTTTCATTTACAATTACTTCACTACATAATGTATTAGGTACTCACACTTTATGTGCTGTATTGTGACATCATCGTTAGGGCAGGCAACATATTAAGCGTGAGTTACTCTGATTCTCGACCCAACTAAACGCAAACTGTATTTTATTTCAATCAGGTTCACTACGGGAGGGGAAAAAGCGGATACATCGTAAAATTGTGATTTTTGCGTGACGATAATGTATCGATTCATAGATACCACTTATCAATATTTCATTAAATAAATTCTTAATTTATGTTGCAAATACAAATTAAACTCTTTGTGTAACAGAATAATAAAAATCCGTTGACTTTTCAGTCCTTTACATGGCTCTAAATGCTCACTGGTGACTTCATAAGAAATGCAATAACAATTTATCAAAGGGAGACGAACAGACTGAAAAATGCATCACACTGGATGAAACAGATCATGCTGACAGGGTTTTATTTTGTGAAAATGATTTGCAGTTGAAAAAAGTGAGAAAATCGGGATGAAATTGCGTTGAGGGGCCTCTGGAGATTCCCACCTCTCACTTCCACACACTCAGAGAGAACCGAATGTGTTTTATTTTGAAAACAGTCCCAAACGTGTGCACCACTTCCTTCTGTTTGATGGACGTTTGATAAAATCTATGGTGACCAGCTGTTTGGGGGAACTACAGAGGAATCAAGTTATGAATCCATGAACTAAAGACAGAAAGCATCGAGAGATGAAGCAAAATAGTTTTTTATGGTCTTTTAGCATCAGACAATATTAGCTTCTTATCACATAAACAGCACGTCATTACTAATGTAGGAAAAATAAGAGATAAAGATGAAGAAGTCATCAATGACTACAAACATCACACTGTACTGAATTAATATTTCTTACAGTTGTGATTTGTCAAAACATGTGGTTGCCTGCATAGACTGTCCATCTGGGCTGTTGTCACAGTTATTATGATGCTGATTAAATATCCAATGAAGTGTTTCGACTGCACCTTTTTTCGTATCTGCCATTAATCTGCTGTAACTGTCAAAAAATCTCCCGTGTAGTGTTTCCACTTTTTTATGGTAAATATCGATAACTCTTGTCAGAACGTCCATATGTCGCAGAGGTGGAACAAAGTCAGCAAGTAAGTCTCAGATTTTTGCTTTCACTTCTCAAGTCGAGTCCAAAGTTCTAAACTTTAAATTAAGAGTCCTGAACAAGTCATCAGCAATCTTCTAATCTTCCAAATTTACACGAATCGTCATGCATTCTCGAGTTTTTTTACTTTTCTTATAAAAACGTAACCCGTTTCTTCATGGTTTGTTCTTGTCAGAAGCTTCAAACAAAGTAGAATTTGGGGGAAAAAGTGTCAATGTTTTGGATAAAAAACATCAACGTTAGTTCATTCAGGAAATGAAGGGAAATATATTGATTTATGGCACATTTCAATCAACATACACTTAAATCTCAAGTATTTTCCAATGAAAAGGTTCAAGTCTAAAGTCGAGTTGTGAGTCTTTCATGATACTGTCCATTGAGCGTGAAGTCATCGAATCCCAGTCCAATTCTCCGTTTGTTAGAATAATTTGTAATAATAATAGTAATAGTAATAATTAGTAAACTTGTTTCAGCGGGTAAAAGACGTGACAAAGAGAAACACAAGCTGTTTGAGTCGTGTGGGCCCAAACTGGCTGTGCTGGGTTTGGAGCGGCTGGGTTCACGTGAACAGCCAGCGTGCGGCGGAGATCAGCTGACGTGTTTCCAGGTGAGCGGACACCTGAGGCAGTCTGAATCAGAGCCACATGACAAACATGCTGTCAGCAGGCAGCGGAGGAACAAAAACACAAACAGCACAGACTGGAACCGACCGAGAAACTTGATGCTTGTGTGAGCGAAGGGGAGGCTGCTGTCAGAGGGGAGCTGTGCCTGGTGCGGCGTGCAGCGCTGCCTGCTAACGAAGGAGAAACACTTTGTGACAACTTCAGTTTGAAAGTGCACAGCAGTTCTGAATGACTTTTGATCCACCGTGTCTTGTTCTTTTTTTTTTTTACAACTTTCAACAACTTTTTGTCACACACTAAAAAACTTAAAGCCACGTCAGATGTGTTTCTTCAAGCCATTCATTTGTACGTCAGTAATATTTGTCAAACGGCGGTTTATGAGCATTTTTACACAGAACACGAATGTCAGCCTGTGAAAAAGCAACCTTTTATTTTTGCACTGAAGTCGATTTTTCTAAGCCCTTGCACTGCGAACAAAGACATCAACCGATCGTGATGATGATGATGATGATGGTTCTGTGGCACAAACGTCACGTCCATCACATCCAACGTCACAGGTAAATTTCCCCGCTGTGGGATGAATAAAGTATAATCTAATCTAATCTCCCACCGCAGAGCAGAAGTTTAATAAATGGAATGTTCTGGCAGGATGAATAACAACCTCGGTGACCCGGCAAGTACCGCTTCTTTTTGTTTTTGTGATTACTACACGTAGGGAAGAACAGGAGCCTGTAGCTGGAGTCTTTCTACCGATCTGTGCAGTGTGTTGAGACTAGATGAGGAGGATGAGTCTGTGAAGAGTGAGAATACTTTTTACCTGAAAAATCTGCATCCAAACAATTTATAAAGACCTTTGATCTCAACAACAGGTTAACTTTTCAAACAGCACACCACAACGCATGAGACAGGTCTTAGTAAAAACTCCATCCTAAAGGGTGCTGAGTGTCACGTAGAGGTCATTGCAGGTTGTTCTAGTCAGTGTAGACATGCTCGACTCTTTGCATGTTCTCACACCATGTGGAAGTTTTCCATTCTAACAACATACCACAGATTAGTTTTAATAAGGTAAGTTAGTATGATGTTACAACAGCAAACATTTCTTAGAGATTAAATATATGTTGGTGTTGTCTAAGTGCAAGACGTTGTACGACGGCGGGATGCATTTTCCTAGTGAGGAAGGATTTTTATCCTAACAAGAATGTGTGTGTTCTGTATCAGTGAGACAGCAGGATATTGATTTTGTTGTTTTAACAACAGATAGGATTGTGAAACACTAAGAAATCTTATTGATACAAAAGGATAAAGTCACATGTACGACAAATGTGTTTTGTGCAGGACAAGCAGAGCGGATACTCGAGCAGCTGTAGAAAACACTTTTAAGACACTGATACAGAATTTTTACGACTTTCATACAAAGATGATGACAGATCGTAGCACCATATCTGAGGTGTTCTGTTCTGTTTTCTTACCAAATTGTTGGCATCGTACACGATGATCTCACCGATGGTGGCGCTGCCAGGGTACGCCAAGTAGGAGCTGGAATGACTGACAGACAGAGCACAGAGACCTGTGAGAGGAGAGAAGAAGAAGTGTCAGCTATAACCTGACAGCAAGACCACGACTAATGCTACTAAAACACTGAGTTAAAGGGATATAACAACTTTTTTTCCTTTTGTTATTTGTCTCCCTCCTGAGTTCCAGCCAAGAAGATAGATCCCATTCTTTGGACTGTGTGTGCAGTAACAAGGAAGAGACGGGCA
>JAQLOL010000015.1:4238107-4260992 GCA_029783665.1 Naso thynnoides | reverse complement strand
CTGCCATTCCATTCAAATGTCTTTTTTTTTGCTGTTTTATGAGTTTAACCACAATATTTTAATTAGTTAGTGTAGCTGAAATCAGCTTGGTCATGCTGACTGTGCTACAGTTGTTTTTTAGGTTCATAATGTGAAATATTACATCCTGGTATAAACACTTTGGAGCAGAATCATAAATAGAACTTAGAAACTCGCACACATCCTGTCACCGAGCAGCTCATAATATCCAAGGAGCCTAGTTTCACTCTGAATTTTGTATGACATTACTCTGGTTTCTCCGAAGTGTTAACACATCCCCAGGGCCCCATAGTCTTAACTTAGCCCTAATGCATCATGGGAAGGGGACTGAGATGGTGAACACAGCCCCAGCCTCATTCAGATCTTATGTAAGATCGCCGAAAGGACCCTGGAGGTACCGGTGAAAAACGTCAGCTGACAGCATCCCACCGGAGCAGGTTTTAATTCAGATCAGGTGGACGGGCTGGATAGAGAGACAGAAACGAGGATTCGAGATTACGAGATTCATTGGAAAGATTTTATTTGTTGAGTCATAAGGCAGTTAGCTGGAACCAAGTGTTCAGGAAATATGTAAAAACAAATGTTTGACAGGCTGCAGACAGGTCAAATCATCCTGCTCAGAAAGATATTTTTAATATGTTTCTCAGTACTGATGTAAAAATCTACTTCAGGAAAAAGGTACGTGGTTAAATTCAAAAGAAACAACTAATCTCTTTAGAAAGGGACGAGTTCAGCAAAACTACATTCCTTTAGTTTGGAAAAGCAGAAAAGTACTAAATAAAATGCAGCCTCAAGCTTAAAAAAAATTATCTCTTAATTTGATTTTGAATATAGTGCAAAACTTAACACAAGAAAGCAAAATGACTGACACATATGTACATGTGTCCGTGCTGGGTTTCAGGGTCAGTAGAGGGTTTGTTTTGGCCTCTGTGAGGTGTGTTGCAGCAGTCTGTGTTGTGTGTGCGTGTGCGTGTGCGTGTGCGTGTGCGTGTGCGTGTGTGTGTACATATACAGTAGGACCCAGGTGTGACACTGATGGTGGGAGCATGTCCTGATCATGCACAGCGGAGCAGAGTGATGTGATTGGCTGTCAGCGGCCTAATAAACCCTGACCTAAATACCAGAGGGTGTGACATGAGCCGAGGTTGAGAGGTCACTATGCGTTGGGCTTTAAGTGGCTGAGGGGTCACAGTGTGTGTGTGTATGTGTGTGTGAGAGAGAGAGGGTATGTGAGTTAACCTGGATATGTGGTGTCCTGTCTTTAGTTGAAGGAGTTTTTTTGAAAACCAAAACCAAGATTGAGTGCAACTAAAAATGAATGAAAAAAATTAATTTTGTGGTTTATTTGAAATGTTTGCATCCCACTGAACGTCTCCGTAGTTACAGCGTGAGGTTAAAGCTCGTGCAGTAACACTGGAGTGATACCAATAGCACCGCTGCAAAAATGTCTTAGAAGTAAAATCCTGCTTTCAAAGTCTCAGCATTGAAGTTACTCATTTTATAAACCAAGTAACCGCCCTTCAGACTGAATGTATATGATGAGGATTTTATATTATGATGCATCAATACATTCAAAGCATTTCGCTGTTGTAACTAGTCGATGCTGGTCGACTGGTCGAAGCTGCTGTAGTTTTCAATGCCTGTAAAGGGTAAATCTGAGGTGACCTGGAATGATTCATGGGGTTGAAGAAAATACAAAGTTCTTGAACAAATTATTTTTTTTTTTTGGACAAATCTTTATACCCACCAAGCCGCTGCCTGCTCATCCTGCTGGCAAGAGATACACAAGTATCTGCTGCAGCTAAACCACACGACGGAGCAGCTTCTCTCCTCAGGGTGTGAGACTTTTTGACTCAACCTCCTGCTCTTAAATCTTTAAAAAAAATGTTTTATATTTATGAACTTATTAATTTTCATAGCAATTTATTTCATTTTCTGTTCAAATGATACAATAAAAGGACTTCAAATCATACTTTGACTTTAAACCTTGTTTTTGTTTTAAATTAGTCATAACTTACTGTACATCTTATTGTGCAATAACGGATCTGTCTACCTCTTTTTTCCCTGAACAGTCGTCAAACTAAAATAATATGAGACATTTTAAAGGGAAATGTTTCTCAAATGGAAACCAACAAGTCATAGACATCTGAAACCAGGGGCCCCAGTCACACACAGGTTTTTTCTGTAGGGGGCCTGAAGCCAAACAGAAAACACTGATGTAACCTTAAATAATGTATTTAAGAAGTGTATCGTAATGTAAATATACATATATATTGCTCTTTTCTATTTGATAACTCAGAGTTCTTTACAAAACAAGTCAGCATTCACCTGTTCACACAGTAGTGGCGGGGATGAAGTGCTGACCTGACATTTCAGTGAAATTGCAAAAGCCCTTTTCGAATCATTGGCAGCTTTTATACCTGCAGGCATGTTTTTCTTCTCATTCTTTTCAGTGAAACTAAAAGCATTATTTTAAGTTGAAGGAAAATAATAATCTTATCCTCCAAAAAAACATTGCCTCCCTGTTCCCAGGACCTTTATCTTTCCTCTTCTCTTTTTCTATAGCAAAGTTTGACCAGTCCTACAATATCAGGACAAACACTGCCACAAATCAAGTTTGGTTTCACAACCGCAGTTTCTCCAGCCGAGCACTTTCAGTTTAAACTGTGACACGTCAAAGTCCTTCTGGCCACAAAGAAAGACCTTGACCTGACCTTGTGCTGCTTTCTGTTTATTCTGCTTATGTTAAGGAAAATAACCGCAGTCACACCCGATGTATGAGGAGGATGTTCAGCACATGAATGTCACAAATATACCGCTGTTGTCTCACAGCCTCACTTTGTTCTGGTGCTCCGCAGGAAAGAGTTTGTCACTCTAAATGAATAAAGTCCATTACATAAACAGGAAAACAGTTTGAGGACCATACAAAAGAGGTTTTTGGGGAAAGGTTGGAAAAAGTTCAGAGGGTTTTCAAGTCAATGTCGAGATAAAATCAGGGGTATAAAGTTTTCATTCCCCACAAATGTATGTTTTTTCAATTGGTTTTTATTTTAAGTAACATGTCTAGCCTTAAATAATAGTCAGTGTGGGGTTTTCTCTGAAATCTAATATTAGAAATCAGCTTAGTCATACTGACTGGGATATATATATATATTTTTTTTTTTACCTTAAATTATGAAATATTTCATCATAGTATAAATTCTGTCTAAATTATAAATTAAAATAAAAAACTCACACACATCCAGTCACAGAGCAGCTCCTAATACCAAAGATGCCTTGCTTTCAATAAGTCTCCTGAAGACTGACGTTTTAAGAAAAGGTAACAGAGAGTTCAGGGGTTTTTGAAGTACAAGTCCAATTTGAGGCAACAGAGGAAATTCAGTACACTGTAAAAAGTGTAAGAACCAGAGCAGTTATTTTTTACAGCATAGCCACAATTTTTGGTCAAGGCTGAAAATGGAAAAGAGGACAATTGTTCTCACTTGCAGTGTGTTGAGTAAATCTTTATCTTAACAGCAGCAGCTTTTACACATAATAAAAGCAAAAGGCAAAAACTTTGTGCAAATAAAATGAGGTTTATGATCTGATCAGTCAGAAATAAGTTTTATAGAATCGTAGATGCACTTTAAGACATTACTAATAACAGATTTGTTCCACCAGGATTCACTGTCAGAATGCATGTCTCTGTGTGTGTGTGTGTGTGTGTGTGTGTGTGTGTGTGTGCATGGATGAACTCTCCATTTACAGTGTCACAGGGGTGAAACTGTAAACCAGCAGAAACTCAGTGAGCTGTTATATTTAGCTGTTGCTTAGGCGCTCTACATACACTGTAGATAAAAAAAGGAATTACCTAGGTTTATGTGAAAATAAATAAATAGATAAATAAATAAATAATATCTTATCTTTATCCGCATTTTTGGAGAGAGTGGAGTTCACAGAAGAACACTTGAACTTTAGTTAAAGTTATCAAAGGAGTCTGCTTTTCCTGCTTTCTTTTGGGAACCCGTATTAAAACATGCTCGGTCAATGTGGGCTTTTTGTTGTTAATGCCAAATCCCAATAGCAAGCCTGTATAGATAATAATTATACCCTTCATGACTCAATGGGACTACCCCACATGAGGAAGCAGAGTGAGGTGATGTGTGGCTCTGCACGTTTTCACCAGATTAGATCTCTGCACTCCTGGTCCTGTGAAGTGCAACATGCCTTCATATGAGACGGTGTGACTGTTTAAATGATAAATACAAACCAATGAGAAATGGAATTAAAGAAATTATGCAATACTGTGGTCATCTGCAAATCATTGTGTGTAAGCAAACAAATTTAAAAATGAAAAAAAAATTGACAAACATGTGATTGGATTAAAGAGAGCTGTGCTTCATATAGTACTGCCGCTGCAACAGAAATTCAGTACACACAATATAACTTTTTGTTGTTTTTCTTTTTTTTTTTTGGGAGAATTATTTGGCACTAAATGTGTTAATTTTCTATACCTGCTTCCTTATGTTATTGGCTGTTAAATTGAAAATATCAATAAACTTCCGGTAATAAAAAAAGTCATTCAAAACAAACATTTAGAGTCTAGTTTAAATAGAGATAACCGATGAGGAACTAAATACAAAAATCTTAAGACTTCACTCACATCATCCTAATACAGTGTACCACAGGGAGGCGCAGTGGCAAACGGCAGCCTGCTGCGTGTTTGCGCGTGTGTCTGTGTGCGTGTTTGCATTTCGTCATCACAGTCACGTTGTTTCCCGGCCAGGCGGGGTTAAATAGCGGATGTGCGCCGCAGACCGGTAGATAAACCCGACTCACCGAGCTCTGTGGACGCTGTGAATAGACACGTTCGTTCCGCCTGAACGGAGGAGGCTCTTGCGCCAACGAGCAGCGGCTCTTTTTCGTCTCTTTCCCCGGGATCTAAGCGGCTCTTCAGTCTCTAAGGAATGCCCAGAGAGCTGACCCAGAACAGGATCCAAAAGATCTGGATTCCCACCAAGGATGACAAGCCGGCACCGCGGAGAGGTAAAGTCGGAAAATGTTTCTCTTACATTCTTGTAGTTTCTCTTGTTATTTTATTATCGCATATTATTTGAGTGATTTTCCCTTCAATGTCTTTACATGGATGCACAGTAAAGCGATAACAATGATCACGGCAGTGGGTCGCCGCTTTCATTTCTTGCGGCTGAAGTGACAAAGGTGTGTGCGTGTCAGTGACGCACTGCTGCTGTTTGTGGGCCTCCTCCGCTGCCGTACCGCCGTTTGCTGTCTATGGATCTGAACATCGTTTTTAAATGTGCAACCTACAGTAAGCTACAGTCATAGTCAGTCGGGCTTTTGATTAATAATATTATTGATCGGGGGTCTTCATCAGCACGCGCGGCACGTCACAGTCTCCCAACTGGAGCATGTCGGAGCCCCGGTCACCATGGTTACCGCGGTGCCCCGCAACCTGTGTGTGATGCTTTTGAAGCGGGGGCGCTTTCTAATTGGTCGGCCGGCAGCGCGTGTGGATGGCGCGACCGCGCTGCTGTCTCGCTCCTGGCTTTGTACCAGAGAGACCACAGGGAAGAGATTACCGATGAGGGATGTGTTCTCTGGAAACTGGGATTTTGGAGTTTTAACAGCAGCTTTTAATCACTTCAACATGCGTGGAAGGCTTTCCCCTTTACTGTATTTTGCTTTTAGAGAGTTTTAATAAAGTCACTGTTAAACAAGATAAAGGGGGGAAAAGTCTATCTGCAAATATAAACCAAAAAAAGGAAAATGACCCAAATTTTCTCCTTAAACTCAGTTGAATGGGTTTGCAGACATTCTGCTCAAAATTGGAATTTTGCTTCACTTATAGATAATGTAAGTCAAATAAGAATCAAGAGAGTGTATGATGAGGATCCAAGTCAGCTACTTTATCAGTAAGGAAAAGACAGAATAGTTGCTGCACATCTGGATTCACATTGGCTGCTTCATTCTCTGCTGCTGCTGCTCATTGTAGTTTGGAACATGAAACATTGTGGTTTAGTGATCAGTGAGGAGAAATGAGCACTCTTCATGGAGGACGACTGGTTTCTCCCCCACTTGTGTTTAAGACCTGATACAGAATTTGAGTCTGATTAGATAAAGCTGAGAGCTCAATCGGATGTGTTCCTTATATTTTCCATAAGAACAAGAGTTCAAAATAAAACATATATGACAAGTTTGGAAGTTTGGATAGGAGCGAAAGACTGGTTGGAGAATGATGAACCAGGTGTCTGAGGATCGACTTACAGCGTGATCTGCTTTTCCGCTAAGAGATGAGGTTCTTATGTTAAACCTGCATGAACCAGCACACTGAATGAAAAGAATCGTGCACACCTGGATGAAAAAAGACCCTTGGAAAAAGACATGAAACTACTTACTGCTTCATTCAAATCTGCGCTAATTTATTCACAATTTCTGTGACCTATAGAAGATATTTTTCTGCTTGAATCAGTACCCAACATTCTTCCTTCCCCCCAAAACCCCCTTTGTAAATTCTGCAGCAATACACCATGAGATATAAGATCTCGTAAGGGTTGGGAAAAGTGTATTTGGTCAAGTGAAAATATCTCATCCTGGCTTGTGAAAGCCGTAGTGCACAGAAGTGGGTCATTGTGCAGTGATGTGGAAGCAGAGGGTAGCAGCAGAAACCTGTGTGCTCGCTGGGCGTGAGTCAGCATGGAGAGCAATAAAGATTGTAGATACAGAAGTGGTTTTAATTTGAAAAAAAATTCTGGCCGCCACTCATGGCCCTCTTGGGTTGCGCAGCACAAGATGGTAATTCTGTCCTTATTGCAGTTTTGTAAACAAGCATCCCTTTTTCTATGTCATCTCCCGCCTTCCCCCTTACCCCCACCTCTCTGCTGCAGCTGGCTTGCCACACTTCGCCAACCCCCCCACAGTCATCGTGATGGTGGGTCTCCCGGCTCGAGGCAAGACATACATGTCCAAGAAACTCACCCGATACCTCAACTGGATCGGCTTGCCCACCAAAGGTACACACCACTCACAACACATGTACACAGCGTTTCTCTAGGAGATTATCAGTTACAGGAAGACACAACACCCCCTTGAAGTGTTTTGGCTGACAACGTCAGCTCACGTTTCTACCTCCCGGACAGTAATTCACGCTTTTTGCTTGTCTCTGTATGTGTGATACAGTCTTCAATGTGGGAGAATACCGCAGGGAGGCAGTTAAGAACTACAGCTCCTACGACTTCTTCAAGCCAGATAATGAGTGTGCCGTGAAAATCCGACAGTGAGTTCCCTACAAACACAAACACACATGCACACACACATTTAGAGAAACCTTCTTTGTGTTTTAATGATGATACTAGATTAACATTTTCATTTTCCTCTTCAGACAATGTGCCTTAGCAGCCTTGAGGGATGTCAAGTCCTACTTAAAGGACGAAGGAGGCCAAGTAGCGGTAGGTTTCTCCATCGTGCATCACATGCTTTTCTAAAATGTTGTCAAAATGTGGGACACGATGATTTGCCTCATGGTCTTACAAAGATGTTTCATGTTCCTTTCAGGTCTTCGATGCAACAAACACAACGAGGGAAAGACGAGAGATGATTCTCAAGTTTGGCACTGAGAATGGCTTCAAGGTAGGTGTTACTACGGCAACCTGAGGACTAACCTACCTAACTTCACTGACAATGCAGCAACTTTGATCTACTTTTTCTTTTTGTGCACAGATCTTTTTCATCGAATCCGTGTGTGACGACCCTAGCGTCATTGCGTCAAACATCATGGTGAGTCACAAACATGACATCACATTGCGACCTGGTGTTTTGTGTGAAACGACATCAAACCGTTATAACTCTCTGGAATCAGGCGTGTTGTTTGCCGTCTGACAATCTTCCCTCGCTGTGCAGGAGGTGAAAGTGTCGTGTCCAGACTACAGGGACTGCAACAAGACAGACGCCATGTTGGATTTCCAGAGGAGAATTGAATGTTACAAAACCAGCTACCAACCTCTAGACCCTGATCAGCATGACAGGTAAATATTCAGAAATAATTTTGTAAAGACATCTATCACTTTCCAGTGCAAACTATTTGTAATTGCTCATCAAATCCTGTTTGCTCTCATCCTCCAGGGATCTCTCCTTCATTAAGGTCATTGATGTGGGTCGGCGATACCTGGCCAACAGAATCCAGGATCACATCCAAAGTAAGATCGTCTATTACCTGATGAACATCCACGTCCAGCCCCGAACCATCTACTTGTGTCGGCATGGAGAGA
Source organism: Naso thynnoides (assembly GCA_029783665.1). Classification (NCBI taxonomy): domain Eukaryota; kingdom Metazoa; phylum Chordata; class Actinopteri; order Acanthuriformes; family Acanthuridae; genus Naso; species Naso thynnoides. Next base: position 4,252,710 of record JAQLOL010000015.1, on the reverse strand, counting down.
GCACGGACAACCTGGAAGGACGGCTGGGCGGTGACGCAGGCCTCTCGCCGCGGGGAAAACAGGTAAGAGTAGCCAAAGACAACCATGAAAACACAGTACATGGTTCACTGGGTAACAAGACTTTTAACATCATAATGGATCAACCTCAGGTGTTGAATCCTGTTCCCTTCCTGCTGTAGTTTTCTGCAGCCCTTGCTAAGTTTGTGGAGGAGCAGCGGCTGAAGGATCTGAAGGTTTGGACCAGCCAGCTGTGCCGCAGTATCCAGACCGCCGAGCACTTGGGAGTCCCGTACGAACAGTGGAAGGCTCTCAACGAGATAGACGCTGTGAGTATCACCTTAGCACTCACTATAACAGTACACCACATGCCATAGCTGTATTTATTTTTGTCAAACTAATGTATTATGCTCTGGATGTGTTTTTCTCAGGGAGTGTGCGAAGAGATGACGTATGACGAAGTGAAGGAGAAATTCCCAGAGGAGTTTGTGTTGAGAGATGAAGACAAATTCTACTATCGCTACCCTGCTGGAGAGGTACACACACAGTCTGCAACCACTGGACACCTTCACACTTACCTGACCTACAATATGGAGCATGTATTTTAGTATTGGTCACCTGCTACAAGAAAAAAGGTGATTAACAACTGTGATTTAGCAAATCTAGCGTTGTGCCGAGGACAAAATCCAGATAATCTTATTAGATTTGAGAGTGCAACCCTGCGTCAGAGGTATTTGATATATCTGCACTCTCCTGGTTGCAGTCCTACCAGGACCTGGTCCAGCGGGTGGAGCCGGTCATCATGGAGCTGGAGAGGCAAGAGAATGTCCTGGTTATCTGCCACCAGGCCGTCATGCGTTGCCTGCTGGCCTATTTCTTGGATAAGAGTGCAGGTGGGTACTACAGTTCCCATAATCCCACTGTTTTACTGTGTCGTAATCAACCACGAGTTATAATCCAATCCAGTACATCACAAATCAGTTCAAATCTGTTGCAACTGTTCTCATATCCATGTTTTTCATTTGATTGGTTGTTCCAGATGAGATGGCCTACCTGAAGTGTCCCCTCCACACAGTGCTGAAGCTCACTCCAGTCGCCTATGGGTGCAAAGTGGAGTCTATCTATCTGAATGTGGAGGCAGTAAACACCCACAGAGACAGACCGGAGGTAATGCTTGATAACTTTATTACAGGGAGTTTTATGCTTGTTCTTTCTGCTTCTGTGGAGCAGAAGTCACTGTCACATCCTTTTCATCACAACAGGAAATGTAAAAAACAGCATTAAGCTTAATCTATATTCAACTGATGGCTTGATTTTTGATCAGGCTTGATTTTTAGGTCTAAATGTTGTATGTATGGTATTTCTCACCCTATAGGAGGTGAAGAGGGGTCCTGGCACATTGATCAGGAGGAACAGTGTGACTCCTCTGACCAGCCCCGAGTCAAACATCAAGAAACCTCGTATCGATGACCTGGATGAAGCTCCCATCCAGGAGCTACCTCCATCTGTCGCCTCACTGGCACTGTGCAGCCCCTCACACCTCCCTCTTGCCCTCACCGGACAGGTAAGATTCTCATAAACACAAACACTTGAAACACAAAAACTTCATGTATAATATAAATAGAACAATGAAGATTCAACCGATACTGGTTTCTCAAGTCCACAACCAAATTATCTGGACTCGAGTCACAAGAAGCTGACATCTCACATCAGATTATACAGTTTTCATTTTAAATTCGGCATGAGGTTTGTATTTCTGCAGGCAGTTTTCATTTTATGAGAAAAACCCATTAAACAACATATTTGGGATGTCAGATGAAACAAAGGACAAGACACAAAACAAACAAAACATTTCCTTCATCTGTTTCCTCTCTGACAGCTTTTTTATAGACTGCATGTATGTCTGCTCACTTGTTTCTCGTCCTCTTTTCCTCTGCTGTTGTCTCTTCCTCTGCACCTTACAGCACTGGCTGGGCAAAGTTTGCCTGTAAGTATTGAGTCAGTTCATTCTTTCTGGCTGTTTCACACTTTTTATCTCATCCCTCCTCTCTTCTTGTCGTGTATCTGTGTTTACATTGGGCTCACAGCTGATGTTTCTTTTCCTGGACTACGTCAATACAGAACACTTAGTTTAATACATTTCATTTTTACATCTAGTTATGTAAAGAACATTTTGCTCAAAAGATTTACATAAATAACTATGAACATACATACTTCTCCAGTAGTCACACAGTGCTTATTAAGATAAAATCAAGATACCTCATTGAGTTGACATTTTGTGCCAGGATATAGGGTATTACATCAGGTTAGTGTTTCAGACTTGACTCACAGGAAAAGATACTTTGTTACTATTGTTTCCTCGCCGTCAGGGAAAAGAAACAAAGCTTTCATACTGTATTTGTTCATGCAGAACTCTAACCTCCCAGTTTACATTCCTGTGATTCCTGCCTGTTGTCGTCATTGTTGTCGTCACCACTCTCTGCTTGTTGTACTACTCTGATTCATGCTGACTCTCTTGTTGTTGTCTCCATGTTTGGTTTATTTTTGGCCTGTCTTGTCCTGTCACTTAAAGACGAACCATCCTCCAATATCTCAAAGTGGTTTCACTCTTAGTCTTTCAAAGGTAAACACACTGTAGAGGCTTTGCAGTTGCTTCATAGTTCTACCAGCAGCCACATTTGACACAAATAACTTTAGATAAATATCTGCTAACCAACTAAACCGGATAAGTCTGGTACAATTAACAATTAACTATAAGTTTACTATTAAACAAAGTTAGATTTTGAAAATAACAAACTATTGAAAAACCATCCAGCAGGCTCCTTTAGCAAGGATACAAATGTAACATGCTAAAGCTAACATCCACTAGATGTGCTTGTTTTGTGCTAATCAATTGTGATGACAGTAACACTGTAATAGTTACTGTAGCATGCTAAACGTTTACAATACTCACAAACTATAATTTCCATTCAGAGCATGTTATATTTTTTTGTGTGGACAATTAAAACCTTTTAGCAGACCAAAACTATAGAACTATCGACATAGCAAACTCATTTACCAAAGATACAAATGTAACATGCTAAAGCTAGCTTCCACTAGATGCGCTTGTTTTGTTTCTTTTTTTTGCATGCTAACAAGTTTAAAATATTCACAAACTAAACTATGGGTGACTAATATAATCATTTTTCATTCATAATATGTTTTTTGTGATGGACTATTAAAACGATTTAGAGGATCCAAACTATGACTGAAATGACCAGGCAGCGGTCTCACTTAGCAAAGACACAAATGTAACATGCTAAAGCTAGCTTAAATTAGATATGCTTGCTTTTGTGCCAAAGAATGTTTTTACAGTAATAAATTATGGTCAACTAGTTAGCATGCTAGCAAGTTAGCTAACAAATAATTATGTACCCTCAAAAAAGACAGAAATAGCAGCTGTTTGCTACTTTAAATGTCCTCCAAAATGGCTGCTATTATGTGAATTGGATCTGCAGTAAAAGCCTCTGTAGAAACCACTAGACCTGTCGTCTGTCTTGTTCCTCATTTTAATTCTGTTTACAGTCAGGTAAATATATTTTATCCCTCACGCAGACAAGCATGCAGTTCTCAGTTATCCAGTAAAACAAACATGCAGCGTCAATGAACTTCATGAACTACACGACGGGAAATAGCATGCCCAAGCTAGTTTTGCTGGCACAGTGGAACAGTGCGGATAATAATGTAGGGTGTGTGAGGATCTTGTCAGCTTCATTCATAATCATCTGAGGATTACCCTTGCGCAGGCACACAGACACACACAGTCAGCCACAACAACCTAATCACACACACACGATCACATTGGTAGTTTTCACCCTCTAAAAATATCAAGGAGAGAATCAAGGCCTGGCAAAACATGGTGATGTAACTTGTGATTTAGGGATTACACCACATGAGACGGTGTCATTGCCCTGAGGATGAAAACATATAACATTTACTGTCTTATGGCTTCTTGTTAAACTTCTAGCAGCCAATACAACATGTTGCATTGTAATTATTTGCTGCAGTACAGGAGGCATCTGAAGATTTAACATCATTGATGCATTTCTCTTTTTGTGTTCACAGAACCTGAGGAGAAACTCATCCGGTCGCCATGACATCCTTCAGCCCTGTCAGTGAAACTGCACTGATGTATCATTTGGCTTCAGACTCACTGAAGACAATAACATAAAACAACAAGGAATGTTAATTTTAAAAAAAGCAGCATTTCTTTGTCTGTTGAATGTGAAGGATCTTCTTGGTAAATGTATCATTTTGTCAGCTGAGGACACGAGTTTTTGTACCTTTTATTGTTCAAAACTGGTTATTTAATCACTATCCTATCAGATTTTTTTGTTCAAAGATATGTCATTTCAAAGCAAGACTCTTCAAATGTCATCTTGCTATTGTCTGACATTTCTTTTTTTAAAAATTTTTTTGTTTTGTTGGAAACTTTTAAACATCACATGTATAATTTATTCAGACTGAAAGAGGCAAACTGTGACTCATTTTAGACAACAGTCATTACTGTTTCATCTCACAGCTCAGATGTTTTCTGGGAAGCCAGTTTCTTCTGGTGTATTATTTTGAAGAGACCAACCCTTATGCCTAGATAAAACTTTCAGCTCATATTTTTTTCAACTCATGGTTGCACTGTTGATTTAAAAAGGGTTTAGTATTTAATTTACATTGTAAACTCTTTGGCACTTCTTTGGAAGCACTTCTTTCATATACGTTTTTCATTTCTTCTGGAGATCATCATGATTTAAATGACTCCTTTGTAAGCTGACACGCTACAAAAAAAGCGATTATTTTGCACAGTGGGGATAAATTTTTATTATGTGTATTCACTATGTGTTTTTCATGTCATATTTCTTCACAGTAATGGATGAGATTTTTGCCGTAGAGTGCCTGTAGTGCTTGTTTTGCAAGCCTGACGCCGCTTCTCTTGCTATTTCTCTTGAATGATTGCTCGAGGAGAGGCCCCACTTTTCACCTAATAACTCCACATATCATTTCAATATTTTACTTTTAACGGTTTAAATATGTGTTTTTCATTGTGTTTAGTTCCAATACTACAGTACATGCTGATTGTTATACAGAGTTCTGATGGATACTTTTATTTTTTTTCCTTGATTACCTTTTTTTGCTGTCATTGTCTGCTACGCACAAATGTAAGCACCTATATTTTTATTATAAAAATGCGTGCTGTTAATAATATCTCTATGATGTTAGTGTACATAGAGTGTAACTGGAGATGGATGGAAGATGACTTGGAACTTTCTTGGGAATTTTAATGAAAATGTGTGTGTAAGTGTTTTTGTACTATTGTATTGGGACTGAATGGAAAGCACGAAATGTTGAGAAAGAAGCGGATGCTTACCTCTCTCAGTAAAACTTTTGTTAAAATGTTAAAATGGCTTGAGATACTTGAAATGTGTTTTTTGTAAAAACTGTTTGATTATATTCTTTATTTATTTTTATGTAGTTTTGGATGACTGCTTGGAGCGAAGGCACTTTGTTTTAATCAGAGGACAATGCATGAGAGGGCAGTATGTCGTGCAATTGATTTTGCATCTGCTGGACCAATAAATTAACTCCAGGAATATATACCGTTTCTTGTTTGCGTCTTTTCATTACGTCTACTCTTTGTGTTGCTATTTAAGGAGTTAATCTGCAGTGTGCACAGTGCACAGTGTACACTGCGTGACCGTTCTGGCAACCCTACTTTTTCTATCTCCCCCATTCAAAAAGTCTATGAGTCACACAGTGAGTCGCATTCTCCTTATCAGACTAATAGTGACTGTGTGCATTCAGGATGTTGCTAGGAGATTGCATCAGAGTGGATAATAAAGAACTCTGTCTGGCCAACAAGACTGAGCACAAATGTAGTTTTTGTAGTGGCAATAAATACAAGTTCCATGGCAGAACATAGTGCTTGGATTTTTGGGGGGGGGGGAATTACTTTTAAAAGAATTTTTAAAGATATATCTACTTTATGTCTGAAATTATATAAATATGCTGAAAAGGCTGCCAACATATCACAAAATCTTAAAGACATCACAAACATCTGTACTTGTCAAGGATTTCCATGGTACAAAATTGTAGTTATTTTAGCAATTATTTTAATATCTGTTGATCTAATTAAATTCAACGCTAACAACACATAATTAAATGAATACCACCACCCTCAGCTGTTCCATGTTTTTAGTGCTACTTAGCAAATGCTGGCATATTAAAACTAAAACACAGTGAACACTACTGCTAACAGCCAACAATGTTGGATTGCCCCCCGTGGTGCTCTAATGTTCGAAAAATTTTGCGAAAGTGCCCTTGGATGCCCCATATGGTAGATAAAACATGATGATGTGCCCTTTAGGGTGCCCTTCCACTGACAAAACATGGTAAAATGCCCCTTTTTTCACATAAATGTATGATGAATTTTTGCTTGCTGGTGCCCCACCGCATATCCCAGGTGCCCCTTTGTACTATTTTCGCCCCTGCCCCTTAAATATCCTTAGTCCGCCAGTGAACATCACCATTTTAGCATTGTTTGAATGATGCTGTTTGCACAGCACCTCACAAAGCTGTAAGCATTGCTTAAGATTATTACATTAGCTCCAAGTATTGCAACTTCTGGTCCCATGAAATACCTTTCAAGGAGCTTAATGGTTTCTTCAGCTCATCTGTTTGAAGAAGGCAAATCAATCTGCTGATATATGAAAATACTAGTGGCTGCTTACATATGTATGTATTTACATAAGATTTTTGCACATAACAATACAACAGTTATAACTGGAGTTTGGCATAGCTATCCTAATGGTTCAACGAAAACAAGCTGGCTGCAGGTTTTTAAAAATAGCGGAGAAAAATGAAGAGATTTCACAACCAATCAGATACATTTATTGCTACAAACCCCACCCCCAAAGTTCCCGTACTTGTGGAAAAAACACCCACCAACAGAGATTTTTCAAAGTTAAAATAATGTCTCAATAACTTAAAACCTAATTTAGACTCTGTCATGAGGTGAGTGCACACAGAATTCCATTAAAGTTTCCTCATCCTTTGGAAAAGCTCCTGCAGTTGAAACGCAAATTTTGTGTAAAGTTAAGTACTAACTTTTTTCATTTTAAATGAAACTCTATGACCTTTTGCACACCAAAATATCAGCAACAGGTCCTAAATATGCATATCAAAATACATGTTTGCATTAGCAGGACTCACATGACTGCTAACCAACACAGTGGTGATAATGTTGTGTTACTTAGCCAACCTGCATCAGACTTCTACCAGCTGCCAGTGTTGCGTAATGACTGAACCAAACAAATTACACAAACCACAGGCATATGTTGTTTGGTGTTTAGACTTCAATGCAGTGCTAATAATGTGTGGAAGTTGGTCAGGAGGTAGCATTCAGGCATCACCTCAGGAATCATTGGATTAAGCTCTGCAGATATCTTTAGCCTGTATCCGTGCCAATGTCTGTATGCATCTCTGTCTGTTTTTATCATTTACTTGTTTGCGCGCTAGCTAAAGCATCAGGTAGTAAAATGCAAAGACCTCTGGTGGAACTTTCAGCACTTTCCATAAGTAAATGATGTGATGCTTTTACTGCTTCCTGCTTGGTGAATGGTGTTTTCAAAGGGGTGAATTCACATTTTGCTCAACTGCTCCCATTGCTGCAGAGGAGACTATTGCAACATTTGCAACTTGCAACTTGTGAAATTGATACAATACACTATTTGCGAATTTCTCGAATTCCCACATTATTCATGGTCCTTTTTAAGATGAATACACATCGTCCTTGTGACCCTCTTTACATACTGTGCATTGACGAGGGCATTTTGTGAGCCCTGAGAGAAAAAGTGTAGGTGGCTCCTACAAATGGTTTTTAGTAGGGTTTTTTTTTTTGGATGTTGTTCAACTTTTTCTTGGCAGTCTCTTTCAAAGTAACAGCTTGACTGAAGCCTGTCACAGGCTGAGCGTGATGCTTTGCTTTTTGCTTACTGACAGAATTTGCCCCTAAAATGAGCTTTTAGATGCTGTGGAGCGTGGTAAGCCATTTCTTTTCCTCCTCTCCCTGTCTCTCTCCCACTTATGCACACACACACACACACACACACACACACACACCCTGCATTTGGCAGCTGAATGTGGTATTTCCTCAACTCTGAATCATTGGTGTGCTGTACATAGAGCTCAGACTGGTCATCATGTGGGCAGATTGGTTATGTGACTACTGTCAGGTACACCACTTACTGCCCCTCCCTCACTCACACACACATACGCTTAAAGATACCCACTTGTGTATGTGACTACAGGCAGGTTTACCTTCATCTCAGCCCTCACAACATCACTGAAACTCTGAAAACCTACTTTGCATTCTAACTTTGCATGTTGTTGTCATTCGTGCTGAGCCACTTTACCAAGCAAGTGTCTTATTGAGAATGAGCAGAGTTTGTGTCACACAGCCTGCCGCTGAATTTTATTGATCAAGTGTATCATTTCCTCGTTTCACTCTAAGTTATGATGTATTTGTAGTGATGACCTGTGGTCACGAACCTCTAACGAAGAAAGTGAAAATGATTCAGGTTTGGTTTTAATATGGTCAATAGACAATGTATTGACATTGTAAAGTAATTGGCTGTTCTGTTCGCAAGTTCAAAATGGTAAAGTCAGCTTTACAAGTTTATGATTTAAAAGAAATTATCTCTGGGTTAAGATGCCTGCTGAACACTCAGCATCAGTGTGCACTTTTTTGCCTTGATCCACAAGGCTTTTATTTTAAATGCAGTGAAAATCTGACAGTACAACAGTTTAATAGACTATCTCAAGGGTAAATAGCAGGAAGAAGCTGATATTTACCCATATATCAGTATCACATATCAAATCAGTATCTGTATGGGTTAAATATAAATACGCTGTCAATATTAGATGACCAATACTGGTTTTGTTATGAGTTGATACTTGATAGCAAATGTTATCGTTGTAATGTGAACACACCATTAGATATTATTAGCTCACGGTTACTCAGCAACGTAATCAGTTCTCTTCAATTTCATACACAGCAACTACATTCCTGTTTTAATTTTTTTTAATTTATTTTTATTTTTTAACATTTTCTAATTGTTTTCTTTTCTTAGTGTCTTAGAAACATACAGGGCCACAGTTATACAGATTTGGTTCAAGATGCAATGCAAGGAATGCACATTTACATCCATGTTAGTGTCAAAAGCAGCACTGAGATCCAGTTTTAAGTGTTTAACCTGCCTGCTCTCCCTCTGTCCACTTCACTTTCTGTTTGTGTTTGATTATAGCCAAACCTGAATTCTCTCACCAAACTGACTTCAGAAGACACTGCAGCCTGTAAAAGTATTTATATATTTTAAAGAATCTATTTTCAGCTACATGTTGATAGTGATTCTTGGGGGTCTATGTGTTGGTCTTAAATAAAAGCAGCTTGGCTGTGTGTGTCTTAGCCTAAAGTAGACATGTATGTGGTCTGGCGTTGGCACTGGTGTATGTGTATGTGTATGTCTGTGTAATCTCTATGGGAGAGGAGTTGCTGTGTCAGGCATATGAATAGTACGTGAACTTGTTAACAGGCAGCACAAAGCCTGCGGCTCCACAAATAGCTCCGTAATTCTGCACTGACGAAGGATTCTGTTCGTTCCCAGTCGCTCAGGTAAAAGGTAAACAAAGGAGGTAGTGTAGGCTGGTGGGCCTATTTGTGTGTGGGCATTTGTGATTAACATAACGGAGGAGGCTGGCTCATATTTTGCCAACATCTACTCACGGTGCCTCGCAGGCTGACTCACCGTCACCAGGTGACTGTCCTCATGTCTCAGTCTATTTTTGGCGGCTCTTTTATCATGACTCATCAGCTCATTCTCCTCAACCTGCTTAGCTCTTCCTTATTAGACGGTCATGTGTCCCTGTCCCATTTGAGCTCAGCATAATCTGCTCACTTGTACCCTTTAAATGCATGTACATGAGTGCAATGTAAATGATTACACACGTAAAACCACACACACACACACACACACACACACACACACACACACACACACACACACTCACCCAAACGTAAACTCTATGACACATATGGACAGAGGCTGCATGCTGTAATTAAGAGAGTAACTTAGCAGCTGAAAATGGAAGCAGTTTATTTGAATAAAACAAATTAAATAATAAAGAATAAAAGCTGTAAATATACAAAATGAACAGATGAAATGTTTGAAGAGACTGATAAAGTTTGGATTAGACAGGTCGAAGTAAAAAATAAAGGGTTTTACAGATAATTAAATGTAACAACTAAAAGGTTGCAATAAACAGGTAGAAATAATGAATAAAAGGTAATAATAGACAGCTATATATAATAAATAAAAGGTTGAAATCAAAGCTAAATATAATGAGATAAAGCATAAGACAGACATTTAAATATAATGAATAAAAGATTGGAATGTCCACCTTAACTAGGCACTTCAAGTGGATGCTATAATAAATGCAAACCTGTCTAAACCATCTTTAACAATGACAGTGAAAATGTATGTAATAAAATCTGCCTCTATATCATTGATGGTGACATTCATTCCATTATTCTTCAATGAACATGTTTGGAACATGAAGGCTGGTGTCCATGAAGGGGTACCTGAGTTGCACTGAGCTGTGAAGGTACATCTGATGAAAGGAAAAAGTTTGTCATTAACCTTTGGCCTACATTGCTGGACACCTTTTAACCTGCACTGTATCACAGCCAGGAAATAAAAGATTATGTCTTTATGATGGTTGGATAACACATTATCACATGTTTACAAAGTCTTTGTCAACCATGTATTTTTCCATGTAGGGACACGGCAGCATTTTGGTCAGGTTTGTGAGCATAAGTTTATAATGTAAAAACTCTGAATTTTACTTGACTATTAAAAGACCTGCTTGCAGCAGCTTAACATGATTTCGCAAGATGCAAATGTTTTTCCCTAGGCCATCTTTTTTGCCCGAAATCTACGCTCATGCACACACAAACACAGCAATTAAAAATGGAAATTGTAGATGGGAGAGTGGTGTATATAGCTATAACATTCATGAAATGGCTGTTTTTAATGTTGCTGTTCCTTTTAAGGGGGGGCAATAATTGTCATCCTCCATGAGCTACTAAGGATTTCTGGGCCCCAGTGCACTGGACCAGTTGCATCTATAATACTAACATTAGGACATGCAAGCTCCCCTCCAATGACCCTGCTGGTCTTTGCTTCCAAATACGTTAAACTGATTTGAACCAACATATTATTTCTACCGTTTCTATAATTTTACATTAAATCTGCAAATGGCCAAAGCTGTCATGATTGAAGGATATGCATTTTAATTTTTGCACTAAAAAATAAATAAATAAAATAATCAATCAATCAATAAAATCTTCCTAAAGAATTAAGTGCATTTTCTTTATTCAACATTGAGTTCATTGGTTGCCTAAATGAGTGAAAGTCAAGTTATATTTTATAATTAATGTAATAGGCTCTATTACTGAACTTCTTTGCATAGCTACTCTGACTGTCCAAAAAAGATATGTTTAACAACCAACAAACAAAAAAGAATAATGAAATTTAAAATAAATAAATAAATAAATAAAACCCCAAAATATCAACCCCCCCGGCCCTGATCTACAGTTCCTGAACTGTTGCATGTATAAATATGAAGCAGTGTGTTACAACAAAATAATATGCATACATGCTCAAGTTGAAATGTGTCTTTTATGTTTATATATCTGTTTGGCAAAGAATGCATTCACTCTATTATCTGTACAGCAGAGTGAAAACCCCTCCCGCTCTCATTGTGTGGAGGCCTTTGATGGGGAGATTTTGCGCTGAATGGAGAGGATAAGTCATTCAGCAGGCCTTGAATGGAACAGAGCGGATTAAATAGACCATGTGTTATCCCTGATTACACTGGTGCTGAAATAAAAGCCCTTTTACGTGATACTCTGCACTGTTTGATCATTGCTGAAAAATGAAAAAAAAAATCTTGTAAATTGTGCCGATTTGAATTGTACATTTTGAATTTCAAAGACAACATCTCTTTTTAGTTCTTTAATATTATTTTTTTCTAATACAAAGCAACAATGCAGAAAATACAGAAAAGGAAAACCACAGTTTGAGTAGGCCTATAAATATGGTAAATGCACGTTGTCGAAGGCATAACTCCTGTACGATCTGTACATGGGCAAATACACAAGTGCACATATAGTCCATCAGTCAAGTTCACATCAGTGTTACAATTTACTTCCTTTCTCGCAGGAACAGAGGGTTCAAGTTCTTTCTCCTAGCTTTTACAAGATGGAGAGCTCTGGTTTCCCCCCGAATATAAATATATTATATTGTAGGCACTGGGAAAGAAGTGATAAGCTTTAGAGATGTTCTGATACCATACCATAAAATCATAATTTTTATGTTAAAGCTGTATAGCTGTATACTACGACAGCTTTTGTCATAACAGGTTTGATTTACATTTAACTGGGAGAAGTCAATAAAATAACACCTTTAAAATATTAGTGAATATAATCATTACTAATAACTCATTGCTTCTGAAAAACTTTGCATTCATCTTTACTGGTTTGTTCATTTCAAGGCTTGCAGTACACTAAGTTGCCTCTTGTGCAAAGTTGTCAAGTCTTCTGCTGATGTTGAAATTTACCCTCCAACTGTAGTGAAAAGAAGAAGAACTTAGTCACAATACAGTTATCCTCACGGTGAGACTTATCACCTGTGTGTTGATAAACAGACCTAAACCTGTCTCTGAGGAGGACTGTTGTGATCACCACTTAATCTCAACTAAATTAGTTGAGTAGATAGGTCAGATTTAGGTGCCAAAGACTTTGGCAGTCGACACGTTAACATAATTCTCTTTAGGCTTAAATAGACATGAGATAGATTGGTAAAGATCTAAATCTCCAAAGACGCAATGTTGCCAAGGTGGCCACAAAGGGCACTTGACATTATTAGACATCTGTGGCTTACATCTTTTTGTATCAGTACTGAGTCCTCCTAATTCCTCGTTAAGTTAATGGGTTAGAGATAGCGAACTAATGGGATGCTATGGAGCTGCATACATGGCAACATTAGGACAAAGAGGAGAGGGGGAGACAGGAGATAGGATAGGAAGGAAAGGAGGAGGGAAAGAGAGGAAAATGCAAAGACTGATGAGAAAAAATATATAGGGGAATGTTAGATGAAAAAGAAGGGAAAGGAAAGAAGTTAGGAGAAAGTAGGGGATACGAGGAGGTAGGAAATTCAGAAGAAGGAAAAAAGAGAGAAGAAAAAATGTTGCTCGTTCAGTGTGAGCAAAGTCACGTCCACCTGAACTCGTCTGCTCTCATCCCTCCTCCTTCTGCCCCTCTCTCCATCTTCCTCCTCCTTCTCCTCTTTTTCTTTCTGCCTCTACATGAATAACTGAGCGAGTGATGTGTGAGGGCTCACGTAGTCCATGTATGACAGAGTGGAAAAAAAAACTGTAAGGGGGAGAAATACCACTGAGTGAGGAAGGAACTGAAAGCAGCAGTGAATATGTAATTATTAAGACACCTACTAGTTGGTACATCTGTTTCCTCCACTCTGAAGTCAGAAAAATGACAAAGATGAAAAACACGTACAGGGTTTCAACAAACATGATAATAATGTATGCACACATTTTTAGTTAGAAATAACCTGACTGGTGGATTTTAACAGTATGGGGGTGTTTTTTTTTTGGGTGTGTCGCTCGTGCCGTCTTTTAGAGCAGGAATTTTTTGAAGGCGATAGTTGACAATAGTCTTCACAATAACTGGTGTAAATATGGCTGAAGAAAAAAACAGGCAAATATAGAATTAATCTCATTGGCTAAAGGGGCTGTACAGCCATAGAACACCCACAAATATGTTTAATCATTGTGTCAGTTTACTTTTTTCTGGATGGTCTGTGTTTACAGGTTCCAAAGTCTCAAGCAAGGTTTTCTTTAAAAATTTGGCAAAAGAGAATGTGCATTTACATGTGTTTCCATCCACTACTGTTATGCGAATATTAGGAGTACATTCATCAAGATAAGCAGTATTTTCCAGTCAGATGTCATTTACCACAGCAGAAGAAGACAGAGCAATGTGATGACATAATTAAAAGGCCCAAGTAAACAAACGCAAACAGAAAGGAAAGAAAACAAAGGAAAATGCAACTAAATCAAGAAATGTTGATGTTTCCTCATCAGTCCAAACATATCTTTTCGTCCGCCATTGCTTCTCTGGTGCAGAGGACTACTGTCGACGGAGTGACATTTAAGTCACGTGATTTCTGAATCTCATCCTTTATTAGCTAAATTTGTGTCCTTTGCACTTTTTCGTATTTTACCCTTTGTCGATACGCCAACTTTTCCACCTCCCTCAAGCACAAAAACTTTTTTGCAATATTTCGGGATTTTTTCAAATTTTCTGTTTCCATTCAGGTGGCTTTGTGCGCAAATTGAAAGTGTGCATAAAAACAGGCTGATGGAAACCCAGCTTCAAATGTTACCCTTGTTAAAGGATATATTGGTAACATTTATATGCAGACTAATAATAATAATAA
>JAQLOL010000015.1:4195781-4207097 GCA_029783665.1 Naso thynnoides | reverse complement strand
TAAATATTAAAAAATATATATATATATTTTATTTTTATTATTTTTTATTTTCACTGCTAACATCGAATAAAGAAATGATGTATGTGTGTATGTACAGTGAGAACTTTTATATGTTACACAGTTGCCTCAGTGTATAAATGCTTTGTAATAGGTGCTTTATACATTGATAGTCGTCAAACATTGTGTAACAGTATAAATTGTGCTGATAAAAAAGAGGGTACAGAACACCTTCATATCTGATTCAACTTCCCCTGCATATTGCCATCTGAATCAGAGATTTAGACTCTAGAGATAGGGAGGGTGTCAGGTTCAAAGGGGCCAAAAAAACGAATCATCATGACACCATACTGAAACTGCTGGATAGAGCTGAACTCCTTGTGAGTGCAGTCATCTGTCAACATAAAGGGTTAGTATAAGAACTCTGGCATCATGGACTGAATTTTTGGACTAACATCTGAACAGAACAAAACAGCACATCTCTGTAGATCCAGCTGGACGTTCACAGCCACCAGTTCTTTGAAGCTCATGATGTGGAAAGTGTGGTGGTTCAGTGCACAGTACAAGATTATTGTTCTGTTGTAAATTAATATATAAACATGAATAACAGTGCACAAAAAACAGATTTGTGACTAAAAGCTATATGATATTATACAACAAGTAATTCTAAAGAAGCAATCTGATTGGTCAACAAGACATTTAAAATGGGCTCAAATTAGCATGACAGGATGTCTCAGTCACCACCATATATATGGCAGCATCGCCTACAGGTGCTTCCTTCCCTCCTACCGTGTGTGTAGAAAATCATAGAGTAAAGCTGCGACTACAGTGAAAATGTTTTAGAACGTTAAACACCAACATATACGGACCAACCTTGGAGACCCGGCAAGTACTGTATTTTTTTTTTTTTGTGGTTACTACATATAGGGAATAATAGGAGCCTTCAGTAGGAATCTTTCTACTGATCTGTGTGGTGTTGGCCTGAGACTCAGCAGCCTTGGGTACAATGCAACACTTAAAAAAAAAAAACCAACAAAAGCACTAAAACTGACAGAAATAGCTAATGTAACAACACAGTATAACAATATCTACATGATTACTTAGCAGCTTGAAAAGTAAACATTATCAGTGCCACTCATCCATATGTAGGCTAGCAATGCACAGCACAAGCTATGGTTATTAGCTTAAGCCACTATTAGCTTAAGCCACTGACTCTGACTGCAACAGGCTGCACCCTGCCAGCTTTATCCCCGGGTGCACAGGCCAAAGCTGCTGACGTAGCAGTTAGCTCCAGCTAACCGCTTCTTGCATATACTCACTGATAATGCGATATTATTTCAAGCAAAATACGTCTAAAGCCCAAAACATACTGGCGCCGCAGTGGTGCAGCGCCGGTCCTAGCACACACTGGCAGTAGCACGTCAACCTGGAATTCTGTTTCCCATTCCACTCCGCAAGGGGACGGCATGGTAGGTGACCTATGCTAGTTGTCAACCTTCAACCAGAGTAGGGGAAGAAGAAGAGGAACGGAAAAAACAAGACCGATATCAGGCTGAGTTGTCTATTGTGATTGTTTTATTGATGATTTGATAAAGTAATTGA
This sequence comes from Naso thynnoides, assembly GCA_029783665.1. NCBI lineage: Eukaryota > Metazoa > Chordata > Actinopteri > Acanthuriformes > Acanthuridae > Naso > Naso thynnoides. The sequence continues at coordinate 4,205,498 of JAQLOL010000015.1, read as the reverse complement.
CAATATTAATCTGAGCATTCAGATACCGTTTTGAAAGCAGCAGATGAACCCACTGCTGACTAACTTAACATTTAACATTAAATGGCAGCTGAGATGTACAAAACAGCAGTTCTCCCAGGAAAAAAAACTTCACTGGCCACACTGGAAATAGAGCAGTGGCGTGAACTACCACAGTGCAGCGTGTCCAGTGCGGGCTTGTACACAGAAAATAAACAGGTGGACATTTTGATGGCGCTGGTGTGTTTTGGGCTTAATCGTCTCTTTCCACGATGCAAGGTGGGTCAGAATATAACAACTTATATGTGATTATTTTACAGCTTGTGGAAATAACATTAGCTGCCACTGTTGCTTGTCCTATTACTGTGCTTTCCACCCTGAGCGGCCATTACAACCTCAGGAGAGCTCGCTCAAGAACATTATGGTTCATGTAGGCACAGCAAGAACGGCTGTGTGAGCAGGGCAAACTCATAAAACTCAGCTTTCTTACTTAATATACAGCACTTTATTGGATCCAGAAGAACAAGGATTTAACATTTACGATAAATGAATTATATCTGACAAAGAGACTGTCAAGACATGGGAAGAAAAACTAATCCAACTTCTGTCTGCCTGATGGATAACCATGTGTACTTTTGCGCATGGCTTATTTAACTTTAGAGAGACTTTCTTGCTCTATTCCCTCCACCAAATGTTACTGGGAATGCTTTGTGCAGCTGTCCTGGTGATGCCACCATTTCAGACCACTTTTTTTTTTTAACCTCTTTGGAGGCACCCCACCTTCTCCATATTACGAGTTCTCGCTCTTTAACTAATCAAGCCAGCGGATTTGTCTCGTGACTTGAAATTTTCTTTTCTTTGTTTGCACCTGATAATCACACCAGTGTTTGCGTCATGGGTGCACCTGTTTTTAAAGGTAATGAGAACAGATTTTCTGATTGATTGTTGCATTGTCGGCCAAACACACACCCAAGAATTGATTAAGTGGTTGTGCATGGCAGACAGGACCATCCCCCGTGTGCCAGGAGTTGAGGGGAGGGGCACAGCTGCTTCACCTGGCACGAGACAGGAAAGGTGGATCAAGACAGTCAAATAAATCGCACCTCGCGTTTGCGCCTTTCGCCACAGATGAGAGTAGGAAAGGGCCAACTGTCTTGTATTGGTGATGATCCATAATGTATCATTGTGGCTAAGAACAAGTCCAAAGTGAAGGCCTAATGTTGCTGTTGCCACAGTTGTCGTTTTCCCAGGGTGAACTTAAGTCAGTTTTGGCTCAGATTTTTAAATGGCTTAAAACTATAACCCTTGACTTTGCCAATAAGAAAATCCTCAAGTATCTAGAACATATGTTGCAGCTTGGTTCAATTTATCAGGAATGATAATCAAAAGTACAAACAGCGCTACTTGACAAATGTATTTGTTAGGAGGAAAATCTTTCTCCTCCTCTGTTACACATGGTGCAAAATCTGCCATGGTCCTTCTTCTGAAAAAATAACCAGAATTTCAAAACATCAATGTAATCTAGGTCACAATATTGTCACAATAATGTATAATGTAATTCTGTATTTATATTGTGACATTTTGTATTTGTACTGGCACGTATTTCTATCTCTGAATGTCTACCTATGAACGTCACATGCAAACCCTCGCGTGATTATGTTATTTCACGTGTGATCATGACAGCCAATCAGAGCCCATGATTAGCATCTTATGCAGGAACTAGCAGCAGCGGCAGTTATGCTCATTCAAACTCCATGTAGCAGCAGAGATTTCTGCATGAAATCACCCTGAACCTTTATTTTTCAAACCTGTGAAAATAAGTTTATCTTGTGTTGAACTGGTACTCAGCCTTTTTGGCAGACGTGGTGAAGGACTGTTGTGCAGGAACTTGATTGAACGTGGAGTTGCCAGGTTTTCCCAGCAAACCTTAACTTCACTTGATGGCAAGCTGGATTTGTTATGACCAGGAGTTATTGCATCTAGATCATCATTCATCATCCACTATTCATCACTCATCCATTTATCACTCATCATATTCTTGCCAGACTGGTAGGGAAACAGACCTTTTCTTTATTCTCTATGGACTTTGAGCAACTTTGGGAAAAATAAAGACAATATTAAGTGAACTGGAAAAAACTGATTAACTTGGTACCACTGCGGGAAAAGAACTGAAGAACGATTATTTTGAAAGAACTGAGTGAACAAACTGGAAATAGATGCGGATTTTATTTTGTGTTGAATGATTAAATTAGTATTTTATTTTTTGGGTTAAATACGTTTTGATTTAATAAATGTGTTAATAATTTTCATTAAAAAATACAAACTCTGTTTCAAATTAAATATTGGTGAGTCTGTTCCTCCTCAGACACTGAGCCGCTCCACTGGTGCAATAGGGGTTCAGGGCCTGGCTCAAGGGCCCTCAGTGGTGGAATATAGGTAGGGCAAGCAGTTCCCATTACTTTCACCTCCCAGTGTGAGGCGATTTTTGCATAATGGCAGCTTGAGGACCATATTCAGCCAATGTATAACCTTTATGGAAGTTGTAAGCTACAGGTCATAACAAAGAATTCACCTGTGGGAATGTGCCTGTGTGTTTGTTCTTAGTTGCTATGTTTCACTGTTGATTTTATGGTGTCTTTGTGTCTGAATAAACAAACAAGTTTCCTGACAAGAGTGATAGAGTTAATCTGGGTTTGAATTCAGCTCAGCATCTGAATCTCTTAGCACTTCCCAGCGTCTTTAACTGTCTCTCTTATGGCCTCTTAGTCTGGGGTTTTTAGGTCTTATCTCTGTACAGTTAAAAAAACAAACAAACAAACCCAACCTTATTAGGCCGTTCAAATCTTTTCAAAGGAATTTTTATGGACGTCTTCCCATTGACTCATGATGCCACCTCCAAAATAAGCCTTTCTGTCGAAACACACAGTGTACCCCTTCTCAGCCCCCACTAATCCAGAATACTATTCTAAGTCATACAATGACAATCACTTCTTGGTCACTTCATCACTTCTTTTAATCGAGGTGGCTCAATAAATATGCTATCTCAATGCTTTGTTACTTCCAACCCTTAAGCCAGAGACTCTCTCAGCAGCTTGCCTCTGCTTTGTAAATGTTTAAATTGCCCTCCTGAATTCTCCTCCCTTCTCACTGAAGAGAAACCTTTATTTATTCCAGGAGGACCACTTGCTCTAGTGTTACCTGTTACCTTCCCATATGGGAACTGCAGTTATCTGACTGGGCAATCTAACCCGACAACTCTCTTGTGCTCTTGTACACTCTCTCTCAGCACACACTCACTCACACACACACACACTGGCATAAAAAACTCTCTCTCTATCTTTTCCTCTCCTATCTGGCAGAGTGATCTAATGCAGCAGCTTTCCTGTCGTCTGGCCGCTACCACAGGTAAACTATACCTAAAGCCTTGAATTACCCTCCTCTTTTCCTCCTCCTCCTCCCCTTCCCTCCTTCCCTCCCTTTCTGTCCTCTCCTGTTTCTGCATTCTGCTACATGGTCTCATGTTTTACGTTAGCGATGCGTGGTATTGGACTTGCCCTCACAACAGATGGTCTGTGTGTATGTCTATGGAAACGAGTAAGATAGAGAGCGAGGGAGAGAGCAAGTAAGGGACAACGGTAATTTAGACCCAACACACCCTCACATTTCTTTAACTGCAATTCTTTAGTCCTCTTGGAGTAGGTCTATTCTCAGTCATGGATACTTGTGCTCTGTTTGTTTAGCTTGTGTCTTCAGTAACTCATCCATCTACATTAGCTAAGCATGAATTGAACCCTCAAACCAGTGTATTTTTTTAAATGGCTTTTCAACATTTCATCTAGAGGCATCCCCAGTTTTGCTGGGTCCTTTCAATGGATGACATTTGATTTGATATCTGAGGATATCAGTAATCTTATCCTGTAGGACTCTCCAGCTATCAGCTTGCATACATTTCTTTTCAAGGAACCATTTACTCACAGTTAGCTGATAAATTTCTGCATCTGCAGTGACATGACACAGAATAAAACACTTAATGCCGGGAGCTTTTTGCCTTTGCTTTGTTTTGAGTCAAAGCATTTTACAGAAGATTGGAGTAAATGCTGCATCTCCTTAAGAGACTCTAATGGACACATAAAAGTGACGGACACCCGCTTGTTTTTTGTGTTCTCCACTATTTCTTGTTACTTATGATCTTGGGAAAAGGAGCTAAAATATATGTGATATAGATTTATTTTAAACAAGCGGGTGTCTGTCACTTTTATGTTCCCCTGGAAACACTTCCGTTGTGTTTTCTGTTTTTGCAGCGCTTATCTTAAATGCTGCGCATGGGTTATCAAATTGATGCTGTGCATATGTTGTCAAGTTGATGAAGATGTTTTCTCAATTTACTTCTGTTTTGTCTGTTTGCATTTGTCGTCTTAATTTTAAGTGCATTTGGCCATTCTCGGCCACCGTATGAAACACATTTTTTATAATATATATAGTGACTAGCCACTGAGTTTATTAAGGAAGGTAAATTGTCTAACATGTCTTAGAATTGCATGTCTTAGTGTTGCGTGATGCATCTCATATGATGTGAGGAACAAACTTGCTGGTAAAAGCATTAAACAATAATTAAATTCACTGTGCATTATGGCATCATATTGGTAAAGGGGTGAAAACTTGCAATTTCACTTTGATGCTGATTGGAGTTTGAGCTGAGAAATACCTGGCTCTACCCATTCCCTTTGCACAGAAAAGCCAGTTGCTGTTGTTTGCGGATTTTTGGCTGGTGTGAAGGAGTACAAGTATAAATTCTTTGCAGAGATGCCAGCTGGAGTGCTTTGGTTCTGTACATGTTGACTGGGCATGTTCATAAATCTTATCATGTTTATGCATAAGTGACATTAGTAATTATTTAAAAGTGAAGTCTGATTCACTTCATGAATAATGATGTGGTTTTTAGGCCTGCCGCCCTCGGTCTTGTTCAGAATTTACATGAACCAACAATTTTCAGCTTGGCTACTTTACCTGGGAATATAGTGAAATCTATCAAATGTTTCTCCTTTGTGTATTTGTGCCATTTATCCTGACAATGAACTGGATTCACAAACAGTAAGGTTGGCTGGTATGATCAAAGGGTACAGTTAAGAGGGAAGAGACACTGTGTACGAACATGCAGACCTGGAGGCCAGAACACCCTTATGAGGGCAGATGATCCCTCCGATCACGAGTTGATTGTTCATGGATGTATATATCAGGAAACACACACTCCATTCATGTGAGCATCAGTGTTGGCTGTAACAAAGTGAAAGTCTTTGAGCTTTGTCTTTTGATATTGTGTGTGTGTTTCAGTTTGTTGTCACTTTAAGCCTGGCATGTGAATAACAGTAGATTGATATACCCTTAGCCTTTGATGAGATGTTTTGTGTAAGCAAAAGTGTGTTTTTCCTCGTAGATTGAAAGTCGCTCTTGTAAGAAGGAGCATGTGTGTGTAAGCAAAAGACAGAGAGAGATACAGAGATAAAGACAGTGTGTGAGTGAGTGTGTGTGTGTTGGAGGAGTGTAAATATGAGACCGAGCCAACAACTGAGCCAGGGAATGGAGAGGCCCAGAGGGAGAAGTCACAAATTTTATACTGGGAAAACTTCAGTTGAGCAGCCCTCTAACATTGTAAATTGTTTTTGATTACTTATTTATTTATTGTCAGTCTTTCTTTTGATCTTTTAATTAGTCCATCTGTGTTAGTTTTTTTTTTCAATTTAAGAACTTAAAAAAAAATCTTTCTAATTTCTTTTTCTAATTTCTTGTGTTCTTTTTTTTGAATGGCACAAAATTGGATCTCCCGAGTTTTATGTTAAATAGTGGACTTGTATGTGAGCACAAAAAGGTTTATTTAGTTGAACTAGCATTATACACTTAAATATACCTCCAAAAAGACTAACCCAGAACTTAGTTTTGTTCCTTGACGTGTTTAGACTACCAGTCGAAACATGTTAAGTTACGACACAAAGTGTATGTGAACTCTTTTGTCAGTAAGTGTGTGTGCTTTCTGTGCATGTGCGGTGAAAAGCTAAGTGATGACCCTTAAAACTGGATGGAAACTTGATCCAGACAGGAGTTAAAGCTGTTTTTATTCTCCTCCTTCTCTCTCTCTCCCTCTCTGCCCTTGTCTTACCTGATTTGCCCTTTTTCTTTATTTTTTAGCCTGATTTTTTCTTCTTTCATCTCTATCCTTATGCCACATCTCTGTCTTCTATGCATCTTTTTTTCACCTTCATCCTTGAGGTTCTTCCTCCTTTTCCCTTTTTCCTCTGCACATCTCCTCCTCCTATTCCCCTCCTGTCCTTTCACCTCTAGGTGAGAGATCACTGTCATACACACCCACTCACAGACACAAGAATGCAGTAAGGGGAGAAGATGGTCGGGGGTAAGTAATTCGTAAAGAAAAGTAGATGTGTGAACAAATGTAAACTATCTTTTGTCCACGTTATGTTGCACGTAGGAAAGGGGGCTCTTAGATATCTGCTTTATTTTTTGCTTTATCATTTCCCTTTTCAGCTGTAGCCTGCAGGACTTGTGTTAAGTAACAGCTGATGCAATCACATTTTCCAATTTTGCTGCTTCCCAATGAAAGGGACTTTTTGTGAAGAATTTATCGCCAGTGTGTTTCGCACATTGTTAGTGATTATTTTTCAATATAAACAAGTCTATTAGCACTGTGAAAAGGAAGGGTACAAGCAGAAAAGGCCACAGTAGGATGTAAGTTGCCAAGTTGCAGCTGGCTCAACAAACAGGCTCTTATTTCGCCTCTGCAAACAGCTCACCTCCAACAGGCAAACACCTTGTTTACCAGCTGTGCTGAGTAAGCAATAAACACGAATAAAATAAAGCTGTAATGGGCAAATATTCCGTATGAAAATTTCAAAAAATTACATAACCAATGCTGTTTATATCGTTGAGATGTGGACTAACAATATTCCAAATATTTTCGTCATTTTTCAAACTCAAACAACATTTTTCAAACAAAAAGTTGTTGATCTTTTAATAAAAATAACAAACCTTTTCAATGGGTCGCCTGTAAATGGCCGTCATTTTGTTTCAGCCGCTGTATTGCAAGCACAGTTGTTCTGATACTGCTACCAGTATCGGAAAATGCCTCTGATACCACCACAAATTCTGGTAAATTCAGTGTCGGCGAGTATGCCAGTCTGTGCACCAATTGAGGCTTGAAAAAAAAAAGAGCACCAGCTGCCTGGGTTGGGCATCAGCACTCAGAAAGTTGTCAGGTGTTTTTGATAAAGCAGTTGCTACGATCACAAACAAAAGTCTGACCCAAACTTGCAGATGGATGAAGTTAGTCAAAATTTTTCTCTGCTGCCAACGCTCTTTCAAAAGAGATTCGTGGACACTCTTTAATTAGATCATCTGGAAGCTTTCAGGCTCTGTTTATGCTTGTGAGACACCATGGGCACGGGCATGTGTAGATGGCACATGAGCAACAACTGTGCACAATGACTTTTTTATGCTCAATACGCTATCCATTGCAATATCCTGCAGGGGTCACACAAAGCAAACATTCTGTTTTGACACGAGAGGTGCAATGACACTGCTTTCGGCATACACCCCCAGATAGTCTTATTAAGAATGCTAGACGATTCCGTATTGATTGAATTATCGAGTTATGTTCAGTGGGATGATTAAGTTGATAAAAAGGTTCAAAGAGAGGGGATTTAATGAGCATGGGCATGGGCTGACAGAAGACATGTGTGAAAAGCCTGGGGATATGATAGAAGAAGAAGAAGAAGAAGAAGAAGAAGAAGAAGAAGAAGAAGAAGAAGAAGAGGAGTTACCTATATGGAAGTACTAACCTTAACCCTCATGTCTTTGATAGTGGGAGGAAACTGGATCATCCAGCGGGACCCATGGGTGCAATGACAGAACATGGAAATGCCACATGGAATGGCCTGTGGAACAACCGGGGACTGAATCCAAGACCTTATGGCTGGGAGACGACAGCATGCACTGCTGATGTGCATGTACTGCATTTTATGAGCAGGACTGGGGAAGGAGGGTCATGAAACTAATCCCTAACCCTAAAGGTCTTTCCATAATTTCCACGTTGTTCACCAGCAGCCCACGGGCAGCTGAGGACTTCAGCCTGACAATAGGTGATATGCGGTGTGTAAACTGCAGCAGAATAAACTGAAGATAACAGAAGCAGTTTAGTGGTAGTCTTTTCTTTTATCTTTTTTTTAGTCACACTATGTTGCAGCTACAACTAAATATGTGTCAACATGACAGAGACAATGAGAGAAAGTAAAAAAGGTTCTGCAGACATGAAAAAAAGCACTGGGAGGAATTATATTTTTGGGGGGAACGAAATGTGAAATCTTTCACCTTGAAATGACAAACAAGTCAGATCTAAACATTTCTCTATTCTCACATTTGAAAGAGTTGCTTTGAGAGACCGCAACAGAGTAAAGGGCCTGACCTAAAAAAGGATTGTTGACAAGAATGACTGCCAGGCGTCACACCGAGTATATCTGGGTAGGAAGATACTTGCGCAGTTGGCGCTCTTTCCACACGAACAGTCCGCCTGGTCACAAATTCTGGACTGTGCGGCCATGGGCGGATGACGATTTTTATGTCACGCAAACAGGACAGAAACTGTAAGACCACTTCTCGTTAGTTATGCCTGTAAACTAATGTAAATGCAATGGACTGTGGTAAGTAAAATGAAATCTTGTACAAAATCTTTTATGGATGCAGTCAGATGGCTTTTCTAATAATCTGCCTTACATACATTCAAATGTCTGGGGAAGTTAAGGTGGCCTAAGGACTCGGACACATACCGAATAAACTGCAACTTTCCTAGTCTAGTTCCTGTTAAGGTTGAGGTTACGTGTCATTTGCCTTTTCCCCTTTACATTCTCAGTCTGTCTTTCAGGTTTTCACCGACATTTAAAGGAAAAATGCCACCCAAGTAATCTTAAATATGCTCTGCATAAAACTTCTTTGCGACTTCTTCTTTCTGTAGTTCTGGCTCACCCACCACATTCAAATCCCACAACACTGGTAGACAAAGATATCTATCCATCAAAACTTGTTTGTTAACTGCTTTAATTGGCTGCAGATGCTGACTTCATGAAACATGTACCATTTTTCAGTAAACCCAAGACATTTTCCAAAGCACAAGGAGGAAAACACCTACACAAATACTAAAAACTAGTTTGGGCACAGCACAAAGGACTGTCTGTAACAAACAAACACACACATTCACACACACACACACAGGGCTGGACAGTTTGAGTATTTCAGTTGCTTTTGGGACTAAATATAGATGTGCGAACCTCAAAATGTAACTGGGGGCATGTGTGCGAATAATACATTCAACAGTTGAATTCATTTAGTAAAAGTCACAGGTTGTTTTTCTATATTGTCTTGAACGCAGCAGATGTCACTGTGCTGAATGGCTGAATCAGTGATGTCTGTTGAAAAAATCACGTGATCCACTTTTCGTTGGAGAGAGACCCCTGGCAGGAGCTTCCCTTTAGGCCGCGACCACACGAAACGTTGTGAGCTTCCTCAACATAAACTATGAAACCCATCAGTTATTATTTGGAAATACCAAATGGAATAGCAAGTTAATTTCAGATGTTGCATGTGATAAAGCTTACGACGACACGGATAAGAACAACAACAAATACAGAAGAAATGGCAGTGAAACAGTAACTTTACTTG
>JAQLOL010000015.1:4155314-4174674 GCA_029783665.1 Naso thynnoides | reverse complement strand
GGTGTGGATGGTCCTTTTCCCCAGAAGAAAGGGCAGAGAAACAAAAAGAAAGATGGAAAGCAACCTGGTTGGTATTTAAACAGACTAACTTTGGTCTAAATGCTCAGCAGTTGGTTTGGGACAAAGAAGGATGTGAGTTATCTTGTTACAGTCACTCGTGTTTGTAATATTGCAGCTATTCACCCTGGTGTGACTGGAGCCATAATGTGTCCAGGAATGACGAGATGATAAAAATCAGTCGATGTGTTTGTTTTAACGTGAAAGTGCTCAAGTGCTGGTTTGGATGGAGGAGGCTGCAGTGAAAAAAAAAAAAAAAGTAGCAGGAGTTTAGTCCCATTTCAGAAAGGACATCCATCTTCCACAGAAGTCGGTGAGTGGAAGTCGGGTAAGTATAGACGCCAAGCTTTATGGGAGCCTTGCTGTATTCGCAAAACATTCTAAAAACTGTGACTTAAGCATCTTGAAAGTGAAGACAATTTACTTTTACACCATTTTCTGCAGTAAAGTTTTTGACACTTAGACCATTTTTGTTGACATACTTAACACATTGCCAGACAGAGTATTTACTCAATAGTTTGTCGACACACAGCTATGTGTGGTAGTGAGACAAACTTTCTTTACTAGCAGTCGGAGGCTTAGAGATACTGGGAGAATAAGACCAAATTTACAGCCAAATAGTTGACTGGAGGTCATTATTCTTCTGACATGGTGCTCTCTACTGTCAGATATCAAGAAGTTTAACATACCTGAAACGTTTAATTTAGAAATCATGTAACTGTTGTTTAGCAAAAGCAATATTCACTCTGAAATAGAAAATAATTTAAATGTGTTGTCAGTCTTTATAAAGTACCGTGCATGTCGGGTATTAACTGATTGTACAATAAGGCTCAGGTCAGGACTTGTCTCCTGGTATCTGAGGGCAAAGTGCTCACTTGTTCCAGCTTAAAGATTTTGCATCTCACTTGCAGGTATTAAATTCTGTGTGGGGAAGATTTTAAAACAGAGGCCAAAACTAACACTAAAGTGTAACTTGGGCTTATAAGAATGAACTTGGCGTCTCTGATATGTAGCAGGTGAGACAGGAGGCTTCTCTTAGTTGCTGCACAACATGTCAAGTCAAGTCAATTTAAATTATATAGCACCAAATCACAATTGTTTGGTAATAATGGTGAGGAAAAACTTTCCTTTAACAAGCAGAAACCTGGAAACAGAGCCTTAGAGGTGGGCGGCCATCTGACGTGACCTGCTTGAGAGAAAGCAAACAGCAAAACAACAAAAATTATAATAGCAAAAATTGTGTTACTTAAAGAGAATGTTCTCACAAGTCACACTGAACTTCTGGTGATCTCAAGCTAAGCCTAGTTTATGCAAAATGTTGGCCATGTGACCACAACTGACTGTAGGCAATATCAATATCATAAAAGTTTGGTAACATTAGTTAATATTAGCCACCATAAGCTACTGGTCCTACAAGACAAAAGTTGTAAAAGGAAATTATGATTAAACAAAAACATGCATCATTGTTTATTAATTTAAAGGTGGAGTCAGTAGGATTTTACTAAAAAATTAAATATAGACACGACAAAAGTAATGCTGCTCAATCATCACTTCTGGGCCTCTGTATATGTAGGTTGGTGAATGTGTATGGAGACATGCTGTCCTCTGCCTGTATTTTGATGTTTTTGCTGACTCAGGGCCTGCTCAGGACGAGTTACTGTAAAGAGCGACGTAGATGCGCAGTCAATTTTTAAATAATGATAGCGCAACCGCACTTGTCCATAGTGTAGATGGCGTGGCTGCAGTGAACTGGTGCATTTCCCCCAGCCAGTGACAACGCGCACATGAGGTTGAGAGCAGCGGAGCACAGCTATTGGATGCCGTCCAGACCGGAGAAAGTTAGTGGACATAGTGCAAAGCAAAGGAAATATAGCCCTAGTGAGCAAGTGGATAAAACTTGCTCCAGAGCGAGAGTGAGTCTCGGTTTCGCTTTCAGCCATTTTGGAGCACTGAAAGAGAGGCTGGGAAGAGCGATGCAGAGTTGGGCTGCTTTGTGATGGACAGAAAGGTGCTAATGACTGGTGGTTAGCTTGTTAGCTTGCTAAATTATCAACCTCCCCCTAAACAAATGTAATGTTTCAGTGTAGCTTGCTGTGTAACTGACTCCACCTTTAACATTTTATTTGTAAGAGGAAAAATGTTTTTGTCTTTCTAAGTTACAGAGGAAAGTTGTTGTAAGAGGAGAAAGTTACTAGTGCAGTCATTGGTTGGGCAAGTATTTTTGCCATCTTTCCTTCCACAGCGGGATGCAGTAACACTAAAGGAATTCATTTTAGGATTTCAGTCACATGACAAATTCATTAATCAACATTCAGGAAAGATTGATCATGTGTGGTGCTTGTGACACACCACATTAAAAACTCATTATATCCGTGTCTAATCTTCCATGGTTTAAAAGCTTATTAATGATGATAACAAGAAATAGATGTATCGATTTGAGTCTAAGGGCGATTTCTCCCACTTGGCATTGAAAACGTCACATGCTGTTGTAACTCCGAAGGTTCAAGTGTTTAAAAAAAACAAAAAACATAAATATAGCAAAAGATATTTATATTTACGTTTTCATATATTTTCAAAACATACCTATGTTCTGCCATAGAGTCTTGGGGAAAAAAAATTCTGCTTGTCCACATTAATGCCAGATTCCTTTAACTCTTTATGTAATATGAGTCTTTGAAAGGTGAGTTCGATCTATAGCAACCTTTTCAAGATCAGGTAATAAAGAAGAAACCCAGTTAAAAATTTGCAGTTATACTTAACCTGCAGGGTCCAAGCATATCTGAAGTAATGGTGCATTTACTAGGGGAGCTAAAGAGAACATCAACAAAGAGGTGGTTTAAACAAGCTGACACATCGACCGGTAGTGCACATTGTAGAGATCTTCTCCAGTCTCACATGGATAACAGCAGAATAGTTACAGTGTGTCCCTATGAGGGCAACGTCTACGCTTTTACATTTTCGTTTGAAATGCATAACTTTGCTACATTTATGTTTTCTGTCCACATTAGTTCACACACGGACACCTACCTTCACTTCCTGATGAGTCTTGCGTATTGTTCCCTGGTTTGTCACACCCACATCATATGACTCATGACATGATAAACAAACATTCCATATATTTCACTCAGAAGAGACTATAGTTTGGTTTCCATCCGTCTGTCTTTAGGCGAATTTACAATCTGTGCATTTAAAAAAATGAGTGGAAAATTGAAAAAAAAAAACCCGTCCAATTAGCACCAAGAAGTCTTTAAGCTTGAAAGAGGGGGGTGGGGGGGGGATGGTGTATTTATAAAGGGTGAATGAGACTTAGAGCAATGAAAACAACTTCGGGGAATCAGCCGTGAATAAACGCTGACGACATACAGAAATCATGTGATTCCTGTTACCAGAACTCTACATGAGCACAAAGCTGTTGTATTAGTTGTTCCAAACTTTCCTGCCGTCCAATGTGCTCTACATCACTGCCTTCCATTCTGTTTTCCCTAGTTTTTCTTTTCTTATAACTGCTGAGCGACGCTCTTTCATCGTGTCATCTTGTTTCGCTGACGTCTCCCGCAGAATTGGCGCCACCTACTGTTTACCTTGATGAAGCAACCCCAATAGTTGCACAACCGCAGTGGATGGAAGTGCACATAATTTCACATTTTCTTTTGCAAATTTGTGAAAAATAAATTAAAATTTACAGTAAATTTGGATGGAAACCCAACTTGTCAAATTAAAAAAAAGAGAGTAAGAGAATTTTAATTAAGATTCAATGCAAAGAGAAAGAACAGTCTTTGGTGGTTAGACCCTGGCAGGAAGTAGACCACCACTAGAAGCGGTCATATTTGGTGAGTCAAATTTGAATTAAACCTAACCGTGGAACCCAGATGCTGGTGGTGGTGATGAGTAAAGAGTTTGAGGTTGAGGGGTTTGGTTGAAGATTGCCTGGCACCCATGATGTGGTGAAGCAGTGGAGGTGAGGCTGAAATTTCTCATGGTGCTGAAATGACAGATTTGTGACAGCAAAGCGAGAGAGAGAGAGATCACTTTGAAAGCCCGACAGCTAACATGTAAATGGGTAAAGGCAAATTGTTGGGTTTTGAATGGACGGAAACAAGACTTAACTAGGCATGCATGACTCAGATAGAGTTCCTGACTGAGCTCTTACTAAGCTTCAGATCTGTGAGTCTTGACTAAGCAGTGTATTTATCATGCTAGCCATAGTCGGTCCAAACAAAGGCAACGCTAATGTTAGGTCTGCTGCTCTTCTGTACTCCACAACCCCCGCTTCCTGTTTACACCGGCATGCTCACGCTCAGTCCATGTAAATGGTTACGTGACAGGCATTTTGAGGGGTGTTAAAGGGCGTTGATTATTTCTTGAATTGTGCAAAAAAGCCAGCTTGTCTGGGCAGAGGGTGTTTAAGTTTTAAAATAAAGGTGTAGCCCTGGTTGTGTATTATATTTTGCAACATGCAAACAATCTAAAATGCCAAAATTAGTCAGCTGGGACCTTCTTGGTGCTTTACTTTGCCCAGCTGATAATTCAGCACCGACCCTTGGGCCATTAATAAAGTAAAAACTACCATCACACAGCAACACACAACAACGAGCAGACTAGAGGCAAGGTCAAAGCCACTGTTGAGCCCTACAGTCTATTCCTGTGTCTGTGATTCTATTAGGCTTGACGCCGGATTAGCTCCCCTGATCTCTGCAGCTGATTTGGGTTGGTTATTATAACCTATTACCGCTCTGTCTCTCACACTCTCACACACAACCAGAGCTGACGCTGTATTTTTACACACAGTTCTCATCTGTCATCTCCACTTCTGTGTTTGGACTTTGGTCACGCGCCTCCTGAGGCTCCATGTCCAGCCTGTGAAGAAGTGTGGGATCTCACAGTCAGAGTCGATGAAATGAACCTAAATGTGAGTCCGAAAAGCTCTTTACAAACAAATGTACCATGATGTGTTTGAGAGAAATGAATGAAGCGGAAAATTGTTTGAAAAACAGAGAGAACAACTGGAAGAAAAAGCACAACATCTCCTTAGAATATGTGTGTCTCGTCAAATGTAAGGCAGAATTAAAAACCACATCAAAGTAATGACACATCCTTCACTTTTTGAGAAAACAGCAGAACTTTGACACTGTGGCCAAGACTTGTTGTGTCTGTCTGGCCTGTTGTGTAAGAAGGAGAGGTGATAGAAGCTGGTTTCCGCTAGTTCTTCTTTTCTTCACACGGGGACTAAACAAGCGTGTGCCAACGCTGCTGCACTCATTTATCCGGTGAACCTGCCAGGGACAAACATGCCACTCAGGGTCAGGAGCTGGCTTTGCCACCCAAACACTTCAGCAGCTGCTTTCACTCAGCACATCACCTCTGTTTGAAGTGTGAAGCCTCGGATAAACACAAACACACTCCATGTGGTGTTCCCACCAAACTGTGGCCTCTCAATGGTACATTTTAACCGGCTCCTACATCAGCACATCTGCTCTTTCTCACACATCCAGTCAGGATACAGTATCAGTCTCTGCTGCTTTGTCCTTTGTTTCAGCCTGTCTGTCACACATCTGCAAAATTGTGGACATGCATTAAACTTGAAATGTAAGAATAAATCTGTCAACCTAAATTTGGTTTGCAACAAAGTAGATCACTACATCTATGCTTTGCGCCAATTTCTTATGTGAGTTGAAGTTAATTTTCTCTTCACAAGAAGATCCAAAAAGCATCATGACACTTAATTCAGATTTCCTCCTAACAACATTAAAGGTGCCCTGAGGAGTCTTCAGATTACATTCAGTGTTACTCTCCAAAACACACGTGTGTATCCTCAAGGCCCTACAAGCGTGTTGCATCCATTCCTTTTCTCATAAAACATCTCCAGAGGCATTTTTCCTTTCTACAAATAAAATATCTATGATTTTATGGCTTTATTACAGAAGAAGTGAAATGAGAGGGAATGACATGCAGCAAAGGATTCCAGTTCATGAAAAGTGTCTTCCCTAAACCAGGGTGGCCCCTAATTTTCTTTTGAATTTTGCAGTCTGCATACCTGCATTGCTCTCGTCCATGTTTACTTGCCTGCAGTCTTCTTCTTTGCTGCCTTCCATGGCACAGTGCTGCATTTCTTGACTTGTCAGAAATCAGTGCCATAGTGTGAAAGCATTGTAAGGAATGTGTTTTGCAATGCACCTATGTCTTTAGCAGGAAGGATCAGCTTTGTTTAATACTCGTGTAGAGGAACAATCTGTGCTTGTCATGATTTATTGTGGGTTTTGACAGTAAACGATAGACTTCACCGATAGACAATAACCAGTTTTAAGTTCACACTGTTTGGCACATCAGCATCATCAGGAACTGAAGTGTTATTGCACTGTTAATCCGCCCAAAGCTTGTAAATAACAGGAAATCATGCCATTGACAGATGGTACATTTCCCTCGTTCCATGGAGTACATGACTCATGTCTTTTTCAGGCAACTTTATACTGTAAAAGAATCACAAGGGGTCACTTACAAAAGTCTGAGGTCACCACAAGTACAGACAAAAATGCTCTGTTTGACTCTGATTTGATATCTTTGCAGAACATAAATGATTTAAAATTTAAGTCATTTGACTTTCATGTTTTTTATTGACTCAGCAGGAATTCCCTTTCTTCTTTTGCTGGTTTTTGTACTCAGTCTCGCTGTACAGTGTGTGTTCCTGTTTGTTTTACTCTGTGAGGTAAAGGAATGTGTACCTTTAGGTATGCACATATGTATGTACATGTACTGTGTGTTACGACCGCAGGCACGGGTTAAGCTGGGATGTTGACTGTTATAATTTTTTGACAAGTACTTTTAGAGAAGTTTAACAGAAAGATTGCTTTGGCCTTTCAGCTGTAATTTTTCCGTGCCATGTTCTATCACACGGCTCACACACGTTAACATCACTTTCCCTCTCCACCAAAGAGATTTTCTTTTGCAACCACACATGGGCACAAATTAGTTTTTTCAGAGGATAATCACTGTGAGTGCAGATGACTTACTTGGCAGGAGACAGTGAAGAGAGGATAATTCATTGTTATGATTGGAATTCTGCCCTTCCCTTCACATACCTTAACACCCTGGGGGTGAAAAGACAGCTAGGTGGGAGGTGGAGGAAGCCACGGAGGAAAAGCAATGCTGTCTTAATGGAGTTTTTCTTTATACATGTGCTGTCTTGGCTCAGCTTGGTTTTGCATGGCATACCAGCCCAGCAAGGCAGGTGTTTGCATTTAACTGATCATGCCCGGCCCTGATTGGTGGAATACGATTGTGGAAACATTCACATGAGGACAGACACAGGCTGTTTTTAAATAAGGCTTGCCAATAATCTGCCTTCTATTAATTTACACAGTAACAGGCAGCGCCATCTTAAAGCTCCAGTCTGTCATTTTATATGGTGAGCCGTGGTCGTGGACTCAATTAGTGAAATATAAGCTGTGAAATGTCTGCAAGGAATCGTTTGACAAATTGAGAATGTGCTTATTTAATTTCTTGACGAGAGCCAAAAGTGAAGATTAAGCTGTCTGTACACTAAATATGAAGCTATGCCAGCACCTGTTAGTTTAGCTTAGCACAAAGACTGGAAATGGAGGAAAACATCCAACCTGACCAATGTTCAAAAAAAGAGGCAGCTCTGAGGTTCGCTGCTCCAAACTCTAAATCCTGTTTCGTTTCTTTGTACAAAAACTGAAGGGTAAAATCAATGTATGAGGTATGTTCAAATATTACTAAGACTGTTCGTGTTGCACAGGAATGAACATGGCACAGTAACGTGTGTGCAGCAGGTGCAAGTTATGGCTTTCGTGAGTATGTATTCCAGATTGTTAAAGGAGTTTTCGTGACAGCTGATACATTTTCGTTTCTTGACTCTGAGCACAGGCAGCACAGTTCAGACCCAAACTTCATGTCCAGCATCATCACCTGCAGCCTGCAGCCTGCTGGTTTTCGTTGATTTTTGTGAGATTGTGCACTGTAAATCAGACCTCCGGTTCAGACTGCTAAGCAAAATTCTACTGTGATGTTTTGATTGATCTGCGTAAATATATCGTGTAAATGGCCTGAACTGTGGCGTGGGGGCGACTGAGCTCTCCAACATGACATCATGCTCGCTCACAGAGCATTGGAAACAAGCAAGTTTCACAACGGTTACATAAGAAACATCACAAACCTCGTGAACCTTACATATTTGGCCCTCAATGACTTCCTTTTATTCCCAAAAATGAAGTTTGGTGTCTGGCTTGCAGCTGTAGACCTGAGTTTCAGTTCAGTGGTGAAAGTGCAAATGTGCATGTACCAATTGTCAGAAAAAGAAATGATCAGACAGTTTAACTTGGAGTACTTATCAAAGAAAGCTTATGAGCAATAATTACAACTGTAATTAACTGTTGTTAATGTAGCCTAACTTAAAAAATGTACTTTAAATGTAACTTAAGGCAGGTATTTTAGAAAGGTAAACCTTGATGTGAGTAAGATGATGTTGAAGTTAAAGAAAAAGAAAAAGAAAGGACAAAATTGAAGTGATTAGAAGATATTTCACTTTAAGAAGTGGGTGTGAAATCCAAAAGTGGTCAGTCTTTTACAAAGTACATATAAACGTCATGTGTGAGGAATTCTACAGAGTTCCAACCGTGAACCTGCCACACCTTTCTCATGTGTTAAAAGAGAATTTTAACCTCCAGTCTGAACACTGTTTTCCATGTTGGTTTCTAATGCAACCTAAGAATGAACTAGGTGGTTACACACTTTTGTATTTTTAAAATTCCTTGATAATCTCTGACTTGCACTACAAGTTTTCCTTGTTCTGGATACTTCATGAATTCCTTGAACAGTCGAAAAACCTGTAGAAATTCCTGGCTTTTTGTGGCTCTTCAGAAACAAACCACATTGTTTGACTATCAGGTGAAGAAATCAAGGTGGATCAGTTTATCATCACCTTCCTGTTCCCATCGTTCTCTCTCTGTTCCACACACACGCACACTTAGCAGTAAAATTCATTTAACTCAACTCTCAACAAATTCATTATTGTGGGTCAGTTTGGCCTCTTGAGCTGCATTAAAATTCTTCTACCTTTTACTACTTTGCAGTTCAGGACCGCAGAAGCCACTTGTAAATAGCTGAGTAATTTTAATGGAGCCACTCAGCATTTATTGATTCCAAGATATCCATACTTATGTAACAGACGTGACTGGCGAGGTAAATTCTTTTAAACCTTATTTTCCTTTTTTTTCAACACCTCCATTAATTTAAGACATTTTTTCAAGCTTCGATATATCTGTTTAGTTTTTCTGTTTTGATGGATTACACTTTGCAGAACAAATATGTACTTGGCTGGAAACTGAGCTGCAGACTGGATCTCTCTATCAGTCATTTCCACTCCACTCTGCGCCGTAACATCTGGAGTCAATTGGACAGTATTAGGGCTCAGACGTTGTCGGGTGAAAATCCCTCTGGAGGATTTGCTGGTTTGGCACACTGCTTGCTAAGCCTCATCGCTAAGTCCCCTGCCTGCATCATCGCTGGGGTCTCCGTGGTAACTGCAATGCACACCATCCATTGCCACAGTCTCAAATTGGCACATATGTGATTTCCTGAGCCAGCAGGTTTCTAACTAATAGGTCAGGGCTGCATTTCACTCGTTTAGATATTGTTGCCTGACATGAGGATTGACTTTTAGGATAGATTTGAAAAGTCTTTAAAATTGTTTTTATTGTTTTTAAAGCACAAAACAGTCTAGCACCTTCAAATCTTTCAGACTGCTTGTTGGCGTATGCTCCAAATCGTCCACTGAGGTCGCTTAATGCTGATCTGTTAAATGTCCCACAAATGAATAGAAAAAGTGTGGCGAAGCAGCTTTTTGTAGCTACACACCAAAGATTTGGACTGCACTCTCACCACAGATTAGACTGGAAACCTCTGTCTATAATTTTAAGAAGCAGCTCAACACCGATTTTTATGGTCTTGCTTTTAATTTTGCCCGTATGAAACATTTCTGTTATGTTGTTCTACTGTTTATGTCCTATATTTGAACTTATTTTATCAATTGTTTTATCTCTTTATTATTTGTCTCTGGATTTATTGTTTTATTGTTGTTATTACTATTACTCTTTTTTTCTTGTAAAGCACTTAGAGCTGCATGTAATGTTTTAAAAGGTGCTATATAGATAAAGTTTATTATTATTATTATTATTATTATTATTATTATTATTATTATTATTATTATTATTATTATTATGAGGGCAGCCAGCAAGGGTTTGACTTAAAATGACCTGATGGAATAATTTATTCATATTGTGCCAAAAGCGTTACTGTTACAGTTTGGACTAAAATAGTTTACAGTGTTTTAGGAAAACTGGTCAAACACTGTTGGTGGTCCAAACTGGACATCAGTTGTGTATTTGAGCTCAGTGTGTGTTTACCAAAGTGGTGTTCACAGAACCGCAGGCGTTGACGCTCAACAGTGGAGTCAGAATTTATAATTAGACAGGGCGCATCTTCAATCACAACTCCCTGGTCTTCTACTATCCTAAAATATCAGAAAATTTTAATTTTAATTTGACTTGCATCAAATCTTTTAACTTTCTAATACTTCACAAGTAATATTTCTTTTTTACTGTTATGTAACGTCAGTTTTCTCATCTTTTTCTGTCTTAATACCCGCTTTTGTTGTATTGTTGCATGTGTCCTGCCCGTCTCCTCTGTTTATGTGTCTAGTGGCAGCATTATTTAGACATTCAGTAATTTGTTTAAGTATAAACATGACAGTTTTTTAACTGTGACATAAGAAATGACAGACTGCTGTCGCCACATGAAACGAAACTAACCACAGTTTTATAAACTAGTGATTTTGGTCGTAGTACTTAGGTTTTTTGTTTTCAGACGTCTCTGCTGCGAAAAACATCTTAAAGGTTTTGCTTGTTCAGTGTATATACAAAGTAAAAAAGCTTTTCAGACCTGAGTTTGATCTACTTCACAGGCTGCATGCTATAAAATTTGCAGCTTAAGAGTTTAAAGTGTGTAATGTTAGGCAAATTGAACTAAACTGAATAGTTTGACAACTTCTTTTATTTATATCATATGAAACTTTAAACAGACAAACTTACAAAATTCAGATTAGCCAACATATAATTATTAAGTTACATGATACAGGGCTGTTTCACTTGGCTTTCTGCTTGTTTTTTTGTTTGTTTTGTTTGTTTTTTTGACAAGTAAAGCAGCTTCAGGTTTGATTCCCCCATTGCACCACACTGCAGTGCAGCAAAATCTGTAGTGACGAGGCAAAGAACCAAACATGACTCAGTCGATACCGTTAAAATCTGTGACATATCAGAAGAAAGAATGTAGGGAGTGTTTGAGGTGGACTTTTATCTTCATCACTCACCTCTGATGAAGCAAGACACCGTGTGATTTTCAATGGAAACTTTTACTTTAAAGGCTGACTTTATTTCAAGATCCAAAAAACATGTAGTCTTTATTCCAAAGCAGTGTGCAGCGGCTGTGCTTGGTGCAGATTTGTACCACTTGTTGTCTGTTTTTTGAAATTTTTGTGCTCTACTGATGTAGACACATTTATTTTCTTTTGATTGGTTACCTCTTTATAAACCACATCTGTATCACACCAACTCATATAGATGTGCAGCAGTGAAAAACACTATTTCTACAGTCTTGAACATAACAGGGGTAATTGAAAGTGACACGTTTGAAGCATCAAAACTCCTTTGCAGACTTGAATGGTGGAAGCTCAAGCTTTATAGGTTTGTTCTCTGCTCCACTGATAATGTATGTCCAGTTTTAAAATTTTTAAACCATTTTTCCAAAATCGATGCTTCTGCCTGTATAGCATATGCCATCAGCTGTTTGTCTTTATCCCTTGTGTTTATGTTTTGCTTCAAGCTGCCAACTATAAGCAGCCACAGGTGTACTGGGTAATATTTAACGTTAAAAATATGTAGGTTCATGTAGGGTTTATAAAATTGGCCTCAGGACAGGATGCATGACGGAAACACACACAGGATATTTTTCTAGTTGTTACCTCAGGAGTTGGCACAGCCACCATGAAACACATATAGCTGTGCCTCAATTACAGCACAGTGGGAACCTGTTTAACTAATCTGATTGCTTTGCTGAAAGCATCTGTTGTGTAACTGAGTCAGTAGAGCAGCTGAATGCTCTCCCTTAACGGTGTGAAAATGTGCTGTAAAAACAGCCGTGTATGATTGTTTTCTTAAAGATGCCTTCAAGAAATGAAGTTGTTTCCTCTGCTGGGATTAGGGATATCTGTCCACTGTCAGCTGCAGCTTTTCAAGCTTCGGGCCACTGATCCGATCTTTGTGGTCAGCACGCCTCAACTAACAGGGATGTTTGGAGGAGGGTGAATAGGCGCGCCTGCTCCCCTCCCAATCCACATGCAACTGTGAATCTCCAATTAGTTTGGAGCAGGTGTCCTCACATTATTCACCTGGCAGCCAAAACAGAGGTTTAATCGTCTGCCCTTCGTTTGACCCAGAGTCAGTGCAACATGGACCTTATAAGTTCCTGTCACGCCTGGAGAGAGCAAATGAGGTTGAGTGACTGACTTCTTGTCCCAAGTGAAGCTGGAAGAGAAAGTTAGGTGCAGCAAATAACAAATACTACATTTCTGTTATTTATTCACATTTAAAACGCAACAGTTGTTAAAGCCTCAGACATTTGCTAGATGCTTGTAAAAAATAAGGGTGTTTTGGAGTTTTAAATTTTTGGAAACTGCAAGTAGATGTCTAGCTTGCTTGATTTGGAGTGAAGAATTTTATCACAAGATACAAATTAGGTGCAAGTACAAAGGGAAAAGGGAAAGTTGGAGCTTTCACAAGATCAAGATCCACTCTCGTGCTTCATCATTTATTTTCATTTGGATATTAGATCATCTGCAAGGCTAAAATACCGGGTCAAATGTGCAAAAGTCTGAGCGTCTCTTTTCCTTCTGTGGCGTTTGACAGCAGTTGGCTTGCCATGTTAAGCATTCTGCCAGTAGATTAGCAGGCTGGCGTCCCACTTACAATGAGATCAGAGGTTAGACAGTGATTTGCTGGTCACTGTTGTTTTTACATCCCAACTTCTTAAAATAGCCTAATCTTTTCCCAGTTTCATGTTGCCCTTAAACTCCCTGCCACACTGAATTATCCATTCCCCCTCTACCAACTTCTCTCTGGATCTGATGAAGGCCTTTCTTGTGGCGATGCAGTGTCCCTTTCCTTCTTGCCCTTGTTCATTGACCCTCAAAGCTGCCATGTAGTTGAAAGGTTAGTAAGGTTTGTGAGTGTGTGTAAAAGCAAAAGCACGTGGATGAATGCAAGCATGTTTGGAGAACTTGTGGTAATGTTTCTTATAAGCTCACACGTGAAAATTGCTGCATATTTAGGAAGAGAACATGGTGGAACACTTCTATAAAACACATTGATTTTTAATTTTTTTTTTTTAAAGCATGCATCGCCTTACCTTATTACAGTAAACACTGAAGGACTGGTCCATGATGTTACACGTATTTGTATGTAAAACTTTAATAAAATCTGTCAAATTTCTGCTCACTTTGAAGTGATGTGGTCAGTGTTGTAGCTTCATGTTTGTTTGAATTGGCTTGCAGTTCTGGACTATCTTTGTCATTCATGATCCACTATGCACACAAAAACAACTACTGACATGCAAAGGCACACACCCCAACAGAGAAACACACTGGGAGTCTCTGCGCATATTTTTCATCAAATACGCACGCAGACAGGAGGTTTCATGAGGTGTGCATACACACCTGCTGTCTGCTAAATAGCTGATTTTGATTTAAAGAGATTAGCTACATTCAGTAGCTCATAAAGACACGCACGAGAGCTACGCGCCCCGCATTCTTTCTACGTGTATCACCCTCGGTGTGTCTGAGGCCGCACTTTTATGTGTGTTAGCCTCATATTCCTTGAGGTGGGCCTCATCACTCAAAAGTTCAGAAGCTACACAAACAGAACAGACCCGACATGACTTTCACCGCCACAGGCTTCACTGACATTTGCACAGGAGAACAAGACAGAAGCACATGCACACATACACTCACTTGCTCTCTTCTGCTGCTCGCGTGTTAGTGCAGGAGATTGTTTTAGTGACAGTGAAATGTTTCATTTACAGACATCATTAGACAAAGTCTGAAATATAAATATGTATTAAGGCTGTGCTGCCTGCAGGACTACTGCAATGCTGTCACTGCACAGTAGAAGTTAGAAGGAAGGTGAGGCTGTGTCCGACCTTATCCTTACTTTTTCATGTCACAGTTGGCATTATATTTTCATTGTTTTTCTGCAGGATCAAAGCAGGAAAAGGGGAACTGTAGGGAAAGACCAGGCTTAAGGCAACAATATGTAACTTAAACCTGACACAGAGCTTCGAAAATAAAACTTAACGATGCACGCACAAAACAGCGATTTTAGTAAAACCAGGTCATAATTTATGGGGAATTTGTCCTCTGGTTTTCACTCTGATGTCCTACAACTGTTCTGTCAGTCTGCAGCCTTTTATTTAGCGGAGCTGTCCCCAACAACAACCCGCTATTGTAGCTGCAGCTTCGGTCTGCAGGTAGCTTACATGTTGCTTTCAGGAACCTCCGTGAATTGCAGTGTTGAGACAGAGCAGTTGTGGGAAAACCAGAGGATATTTTCTCTGCAAAATATGACCCGGTTTTACTAAAATCACTGTTTTGTGCCACTTGAAGACACAGTGAAAACAAATATGGTGCAACATTTGTGAAGCATTCAAGTATGAGGATTTGAATAAAGTGCCTAAACATGTAACCAACCTGACTTCATGATTTGATACTTTCAGACCGTCTCTTGTAGGAGACATTTATGGCATTGCATACAAAAGCAGAGCTGTGTAAAGCTCCCTCAGTTCCAACATATATACTGTCATACTATACATACTCATATTGTGCAAACCTTTGTTCCTTTTTTATATTTCTGCATTTTTATTGAAAGTGGGGAAAAAAAGTTGCCTGTTTAAATGAAGGGAAAACTGTGCTCAGGTGTTTTCAAGTATCCCATTCCTCTGAATACAATAGATATCCACAAGAGTACAACATATCATAGCACCTGACCTGCTTGTGCACGCAGAACCCAAAATTTCTGAGAAAAGCCATCAGCCATCTATTACATCAGAATGCGTTGCAGCCGTCCAGTATGTCACTGCTGAGGAAACCTGTCTGTGCTCCTGCTGAGACGCCTCCACACAGAGGCTGATTATCCCCATCAATCCCTCAGGTGTTAAAAGCTCAGAAGGTGCGAGCCTGCAGTTTCTGCCTGTGGCTCCCAAAGACTGCATGCAAGAGTCACATTTGTGCAAATGTAACCTCAGGGCAGCTCCTCCACTTCATGTATTTTCTCTTTCAAGTTTGAGCTTACATGCTGTGTTTTTATAGGTTTTGCTTTTTTATGTGAGCATGTCAGCTTCAGTGAGTATGAGAAGCTGGTGGGGCGAGGAAATTTATCCAGCTTTATTTTCTGGGGAATGATTAGTACAGATATTTTGGACATAAAGAGGGAACTGGGCAAACACAGTGATGGAGGAAGAGTTTTGAAAGTTGGAATCAAGCACACACATGCCTTTTTATGCTCTGTTTGCACTGGACTAACCATTCGAAGACCTTTGATGACTTGGATTAATAGGGGGGACTGTACTGTCAGTGCAGGACGAAACTGATTTTGGAAAATGGGAAAAGGGGCTTTTTGTCAAAGACCAAAGATTTTTAGGCAGATTATATAACTAATTTGGATTTTTTTTTTTTTTTTTTGAGTTTGTGGGGGTTTTGTTTGTGAATTATATAATACTCTTCCTGTGTGTAAGTAGTTTCAGTGAAGGATAAGAGCACAAGCGGATAGTGATAGAGGAGAAATGAGGATCCTATGAGTATATAGCAGCATGAGATGATTAGAGGATGAGGAGGGGATAATGCTGGAGGAGGGGACAGGCTGGACATTGAACTAATGGGTCCTGAGCTTCCTAAGATGAAGACATGAAGGGATTCAAGTAGGGCAAAAAATGACTTACATGTCGGCAAACATTAGTTCTTCTGAAAATTTAATATTTTAACTTCTATTTCGGCTGCAAGGCTTTGTCAGCTGTCTGTGTCAATTTAGCCTACTAAGCTCTGATGTAAATAGGCTAACGCTGGTCTTATGATATGTGGTCGGCGCAGTTTGGTTTTTTCTTTGTCTTTACGGTGGTGTTGCATTCCTTTCTATTCCATTTGGGTTAGTTAATAAATACTGGCCTCGACAGGGGAAAAATGAACATAGAATTTTTAAATTGTGGTCATACAGAAAAACAGAAACAGGAGAGAAGGCTGTATTGTTAAGAAGAGAAGGAAAAACACTGATGGCAAACAAGCAGACAAACATTAAACAAAAGAAACAAGAAGAAAATCAGGTTTTTGTGCCTGTTTTTCAGTTTGTAAAAGCAAACAGTGATCCTGCTTGCTCTGTGTATGCGGCACACTGGCAGGAAATGTGCACTCATGGAGAAAGCTCCAAAAGATAAACCTTGTGTTTTAGCTACATACCTTAAAAGTAAATGTAGTTCAGCCAGGAAAGTTTTTGCCCACACTTCACTTTTCACAATGCACATACACTACATCTGTTGGTGTTCTAAATTAACTCAGAGATAAAAACAGATTTTTGTTCAGCATAAAATTGAGTCTAAAATAATAACTTTGGCTGTGAGGTTTAGTTGTGTTTGCTGTCCAAGCCAAGTTTCTCAGAAATTCACATTCTAATTGTACAGAGAATAGTCAGAGGAGATCGTGGTAAATGACATTACATTCCACAGTTATTTCTACTGAATGGAAAGGATCAAATTTGACGTGATAAGGAAACCTTGTTGTTATTGACTGCTTGTTACAGGAGAAGCTTGTTTTTTTGCACATGAGGCCCTGTGACAGGGATGATTATGATCATATGCAATGGTAATAAAAAATGATATTATGACAAACGGTGCAGTCCTTAGTGCTGGAGCTCACACTGTTGATGTCACCGCCAGCTGAAAACAATGGAGGTGCATGGGCACATTTGCCGACATGCAACTCACACTCCCACACTGACACTTTAGTAAATATGCTTATTTGCTAACATGTGTTCAGGTGAAGTCATATGCTTTTTGTTTAACAGTAATTTGTAGTCATGTGTTATATGTCATTACATGGTCTAATTAAAAGTGAAAAGTAAACGAAAATGCAAATGCAAAAAAACACTTCTTTGAAGAATCAAAAACAATGAGAACATGGCATGAGTACTTTTTTAGGATGAGAAAACTTAAAAATGTATGAATTCTAGGTCACACACCAGCAAGATACACAACGCACTTTTGTGTTCTCCTCCTCTTCTCATTCTGTAAGCAGATAAGCAGAAGAAAATGGAAGGATGGTTTATCTTTCTAGGTCTTCAAATGCTTCAGTTTTTTCGTCATGTTACAGATGTTAGGGCTAGTGTTAAGACTGGCTGTTGTTGGGATCAACATATATATGGATCATTGTGTCTCAATCAGACACTGAAGTTAATCTTGTGCATCTGTATAAGATGCCAGAGGCACGACAAAGCATCGCTGTTTGACAAGCTTGGAATTTGACCAATTTGACTGGCATGACCTACCAGTCACATTAACTGCCACCCCTCTAAAGACTCTACGCTCTACTCCATTTGCTGGTACCGTTGCCATGACAGTCTAATATTGATGCAGATGTGTAGCGTCTGTATGAAATGCCAAAGGGTGTTTGACATAGCCTCTGTGATTGCAAACCTGGGAGTAAGACTAGGCTGTTTCATGGCAATATGTATTAATCTACCTAGTAACAAACAACTTTAACCACTCCCTTATATCCTGAGTATGGTTTCTTCTAATCCATTCATCCAGTCCTTCACATCTTCCTTCACTTCTTCCTTTGTTCCAACAACCAACTTCTTCTCTTGTTTGTCGTTCACCACTGCCTGAGGGGAAATATTATCCAAACAAGTCTGACATTTGTATTACGGAAACTGGTCTTTTTATTGTATACTCATTGGAAGCTGTCTCATCAAGCCCTGACCTGTCCTTAATTGTCTGTCTTGCGTGTCAGTGACAGTGAATCAAAGTGAAAACCCTTCATCCTTAGTCATGTGCAGCCGATGTGTGCTGTCACAACATGAGTAAACTGAGAAATTTCTCAACTTTAAATCGATGCTTACTGAAGTCCAAATGTGAGGGAAAGTTCAAGGTCAAAGGCACAATTATACTGCAACCGCATCGAAACAGCTTGTTATGTTGCATTCTTAAGGCTATTCGTTCAATTTACTGGTTAAATGATGTTGTTGAGAGCAAGTACTGCTTTGAAATCGTCCGTGTAGTTGAATTTAAGGATGTACATTTGAAATGTAGCTGCCAGAAAGAAACCTTGTACTTATACCACAAACATTTTCTTCTGTCTGTGAAGTCCTTGTTCCTTTGAGGTTGCTTTTTGCTAAAATTGAGCTGTCTGGGTTTTTTAACATATGCTTTTCTGTTTGAGTTTGGTCGAGTTGACTAATCAGTGCGTGTTTGAGATTGAAATATGTTGCAAATGCTGTCACATAAGGCAAAGTGAACCAGTACTGAAATTAAACATACATGTACTTGATATAGGATTATTGTTACATAAAAGACAATAAGTTACTGTTATATGTTCACTGAACACTTACAGTGACATTAGGCACATCCTGATTTTCAGTAACCAGTCCACCGACTGGTTGATGCTTGTTTGAGCTGTACTGCCTATAATTGCACTTTTAAATGCTGACAGGTTCTACAGAATGGAAAGTTCACCCGAGCACTGCAAAACACATATGTATAAGCTTGCACTTTCAGAGGTTTATAGATTTTCTTTTACTTGAGTGACTTTAACAACCGCATTTGTTCATTCAGATTGGCAGGAAATGGCTGATCGTCAGAGTCTACAGCTTCTGTAGTACCTGTAGGACAATAGGTGCTTTGAAGTATATGCTTCATATAGCCTAGTAAATGACAATGCTTGCATGCTGATGATTGGTAGGTAATATTTAGCATGTTCACCCTAGCTTACAGTGTTTGCATGATTATATTTTCTGACATTTTCAGGCTGACAGAAGTGTCTTTGGTTTTGCAGGCATTTTAAGCCAAAGTATTTGCTTCCAGTGCCTTCTGATGAGAAATTTTCGGTCTTAGGATTTCTTTTTTTTTTTTTAAAGATATTTTTGGGGGCTTTTGTGCCTTTATATACAGGACAGCTGAAGAGTGGACAGGAAACAGG
>JAQLOL010000015.1:4133052-4155214 GCA_029783665.1 Naso thynnoides | reverse complement strand
TCCTGAGAGCAATTTATCAATTCAGGACACATTTAGAAAAAAAAGTCTGATAGAAATATATAGAAAAAGTGCAGACAGATTGTGACAACTTCAACCATTTTGCACGTAATGACTTATGCAATGAACTAATGCTTGGATGGTAAGACTGTTCAACAGAGAACCAGTATACATCATCCTGATCAATATGACCTGAGCGACTGATAATGTAGGAAACAGCAGACGACTGTACACAATCATTTGCATGAATGTGCCGGCATTTGCAAATTGTACAAAAGAATGAGGAATTGCTTTTATGATGTGCACAAATGACTGGATGATGTGGAGGTTAAACAAGTAGTTTTTTTCTGAGAAAGGTGCCAAAGTGACTGAGGACAAACTGTAATAAGGACGTCAGTTTGGGGGAAATTAGGTTTAACGACAGCTACGCGTTTCAGAACTGGGTCAGATCTTATTTTCTAGTTCCTATGTGGGATTAAAAATATTCAGCAAGTAGAGTAGAAAAGCTGTCGATCGATCAAAATCAATATAAACATCAATATCTATCCATCCTTAGATAGAAAATAAAGATCATTTTTGGATTTGATGTAAGCTATAAATAATCACAGCGTAAAAGTTTAAGTTTAAAGCTTTTATTTATAGTTTAATCATGTTTAAAGACCACAGTGCTTTGTAAAATAATAAATAATTATTGACAATCATTATAAATGATAAAGGTAAAACTATAATCTCAATCCTATAATACTGTGCGACTGCAGAATTACAGAAAACTAAATAAGCCATTATTTTGCACACACGTCTGCACTCATGTCGTTGATTGTTCTTATCTAAGAACAAATCCCAGACAAGAAAACATTGGTGAATGCCACAATCTTCGTAAAAAGTGAGTAAGTAGGACTGAAGAATAAATTGGTTCTCAAGAACTTTTACTGTATGAGGCCTAAAGTTCTTATGTGCAAGAAAGTATGAAGATTCAAATACAGTGATGTCACAGGATGTTGACACAAACTTTGTCTGTACAGCTTGTTTACGTCTCATATAATTGTGTCCAACGAGCAGGTCTGAACCTCTTTCTATAACTGACACGGCGCACTTGCCTTTCTGTGAAGCAGCTGCGACTGCTTTCCTCCTCCTCCCTCTATCTCAAAGCGGACGCTGTTGAAGAGCGCGACCGTGTACTGCTGCTCGTACGCGTCCCCAAACTCCTTCATCACATCTCTGGTCCGAGCTGCAGGAGGACGAGCACAGACACATGATCAGGAAGCTTCCATCTTTAAAACAAAGTGAAAAATTAGAGCGAAACATATTCAAGGTGAAAAAAAAAACTAATAAGCTGAATAAAAGAGTCTATGCATTTATTTTGGCTTAAATAACACAAACAGATCAAGTACTCGCGTGGCTGATTTCCACACCAAAGCAAACATTCAAAACGTATCAGTTTGCAATTTGAATCTCTGTGTTAAACATTAGCTGAGTGTAGATGGGAGCTGCAGTTCTGCTGTGAAGACATCGTCTCGCCGACATCAAAAAGGCCATAATCTCCATCGCTGCTTCAGCTCTTTATGAAAAGTATCATATAATCAAATTTTGAGTGGGGCCTTCAGAAGGAGAGAATAGTGTCTCTTGTGTAAAATTTAACAGAGAGACGCCCAACACATTATCAGCACAGTTCACCTCGTGTCATTTCTGTCTGCCACGGCACTGTGGTTGGTGAAACTTTTGGAAGGAAAGTTTTTGCATAGTTAAACAAAACTGCAGTCAAAAGAGTTTTGAATGTAATTTCTGCTTTTGGCAAGTGAGTCCATTTTCATTATATAATCCTAAATATTCCCGAGCTTAAAGTTCCTGTAGATAACTTTTGCAAATGAGCTAGCAAGCTAACGTTAGCTGTAGCATGAGACTCATTGGGAAGCAAAAATGCTGCAGCCGTTTGCTCCGGTTCGCGCTTTATTCCGTTTGTTGTCTCTCTCTCTTTAAGTCCAGTTTGAACTGAGACCAAATGGTTGCAGGGAAAGTTGCAGCAGAGTAAACTGGTCCGTCTCAGCTCAAGCTGACTGACGGTGTGACTCGCAGACACTCTGTTGTGAGTCAGAGCACGTTGAGCTAATCAGCACATACTGACGTCACCTGTCGCTAAGAGGCGCAGGATGGACCAGCCAATCAGGACAGAGAGTACAGAGAGCATCACGGACTTTTCATTTTTTCGCCAAACCCTCGTCCCGGGGGCAAAGAGAACATCATGGTAAAAACAGAGCTTATTTGAGACCAATTTAGCAGCAAATGGTGTCATTTTTTTAACCATTATTACACTGTTTAATCAGGTTATACATCATAATGAAAAAGTTAAGCCCAAAAAGTTGTCTAGTTTCAAGTGCAAAAGTTTCAATGAAATACCCATATTCTAGATGATTTTCTTACCACTTTATGAGCCTTAAACTTATTATCTTATAAAGTGAAAATCTTTGGGTGTTGTGGGCTGTTTGTCAGGCAAGTAGTTTGAAGAAGCCACCTTGGATATCGTGATTTTTTTTCCCCCCATTTAACAGAATAACTGATTAATTGATAATGGAACTATGGGAGAAAAAGTATGGAGTCCAATTTTGTATTGCACAGATTCTTTCCAGAGCTTGACTCAGCATTTCTTTCCGCTGTCTTCAAACACAAGTCCAACTGCCTGCACAGGAGGACGCGAGCTTTTCCCACGTCCAGTGCTGGAGGAGTCAGTTAGTGAGCCGATCAGTGTGTTTGGCTCAGTCAGCAGCAGACAGTGTTGACTGTGATCTGTTTATGGAAGGAACAACACAGGAAGGAGGGAGCTGGCCTGCAGTGGGAGAGCAGGAAGGAAAGAGCTGACAGGACAGGATAGACGGGGACAGAATGTGGAGGAGGCAGGGGACGGGGACACACAAATGTCTAAAAAACACTGTGATACCAGGAGGAGATGGGTGGACGGGTTAGAGGACAGAAAGGAAGACTGTGAGACAGCTAGAAAAACAGACTAATAGGGCTCAACCCTAAATATCTTTTGGGTACTGACCAAAACGCTGCAGAGAACTGTGAACTGCTGGGTACTAAAAGGTGGATTTGAACATCTAGTCAGATAAATAATTTTTGTTTTTATATTATTATTTTGATGAGATAGCTCCTGATTTAAATGAAAATTTTTGGCCAACTGAACCTTTTGACTGTTTTATGTAACTTAAATGTGTATCTGCTTGTGTTTAAACAACAGTTTAAAATCTTTTTTTTTTTTTTTTTTTAAATAATGGCAGTTCTGAAAGTAATGGTGGCGATCCACGGGGGCATTTTTTGACGTGAGGGAACGCACTGCTTCCCAGCGTCGGATGCTTGACGGGCGCGACACTAGGCGATGGACAATATTTAACTCAACCAAAATCAACCGCTAACACATGAGATCTGACGAACACTTCACCGGCTGGGCTGTCCTCAGCATCTGCTCGAGGAATACAAGACGGACCAACACGGCAGCTCGCTTGTCTACTTCCTGTTATATCTCGAAAACAGTTCACTGAAATGTGTCACTGAGGACATTTTAGGCGAGAAATAAGCCTTGCAGCTGCTGAATCTGACTTTATTTGAGATTGATGTCAGCTGGTTTAAAAGTTCAGATGAGAGTTTGCAGAGGCGGTGGGTCGTGCTGGACGCACCTGATTTGCATAAAGTGGCCTAGACCTCTACTTTATGCAAATGTGGAGAAGCTCTCCCCTTGAAAACACACTGCGGCACTACCAGAACGCCTTGCACAGTGCCCTGTATAGAGAAAGCGTCAAAACTGCAGATCCTGTTGATCTCCACCATACCGTGTTAAAATTTTGGAACAGTATCAATCAACAATATTCCTGTTTTGAATCGACTCTTCGAGAGTTTGGATGTGGGAATCAGCCAATATCAGCTCCAGAACTATCATCATTTTCTCTATCAAATTTCACTTTTAAGCAACCGTCACTTTCTTGAGGCAGAAGACCTTTAAAGGTGCTGTATATAACATTTTAGTACCAATTACAGTACAAGAGTCAAATTAGTGCTGTCTACTGTATGTTCAGGGTTAGTGTATATTTAATGGAAGCACAAGAACGTATGGCAGTGTGATGAATGTCGACTGAGAGACGTGAAACTGTTTCCATACCGTGAGTTTAACTCGGGACGCTTGAGTGAAAACCAGGAATTCCAACTGCTGCACTGTGTGGGACCAGTGCATTACAAACACAGCACTTTAAATTATTAGCCATCAGTTCAGACTGGTTCGAATGATCAGGGGCAGATTTAACCACACTTTTTGGTCATCGTAATTTAGAGAAAGTGCACCACAACTGGTAGTAAAATATTACTTACAGCACCTTTAAGTCATTTATTTGTTGTTTGTTTCCAAATCTACCTTTTCTTTGCTTGCATGTTATATGCACAAGTTTTAAAAAACAATGTAATCTTCCAACACTTGGGGAGAATTGTATTTCTGTCTTCAAATAATTTCACTTCAAATAATAATCACCCGTTTTTTAAAAGTGCGGATATCAGATAAAACTCTATCCGGTGTAAATTTTCACAAGAGAAGTGCTGGCTTCCACAGAGTCGGTACTTTCCACTTGTTGTCTTGCTTTGCCAAAGTCAGCAGACTGCATAACTACATGGAGGAGAGCCTTTTGGGCACTTGGAAATTGGAATTTGGAAACAAAGACCACATCATAAATAACACACTCAACCCTCTGTTTCAACCTGTATAGACACGCCAGAGAGTTCTGTTTTATCCCTCTGCCTCGTCGCTTACGGATAAATTTGACATCTTTTCCGTCAATTAACCTTCCATTGTCTAATGTTCATTGTACTGAATGGAAAAATATCTAATAATAGATCCGTAATGAGAATTACACAGATGTTGTTACCAGCACACAATCATACCTGTACTCGAACAGTGAATCTATTGGGGAGTAAAACCTACAGAAATGCCGTTAGCTCGGCCACACCCCCCTCTCAAACTCAATACTGTTTTCTGCTCACAGCTTTAGTAAAACTCCTTTCAGCCAGATGTATTAAACAGCGACAAACAGGAAATTTTCAGGACTTTCAGAAGATTTTAAGTTGAAACTAGTAAACGTATCGAACAAAATAGTTGAAAATTAGTGTGCACCATGAGCGGGGGAGCTAACGACCGAAATGAGACTGTTAAAACTCTAAACTAAAACAAAAATGTCCTGAACTCGTGCCTTGTATGGAACACAGGCATTTGGAGGAGAAAAGTCTTAAAAACTGGAACTTTCATCCTTTTTATGCCATAAGTAATATCTTAACTTTACTATTTTAACAGTGTATGTCAGCGGCTAACTTTCAAAAATCTAAATCTTTCAACTAAACTGTAGATTGTGGGTGTAACTGTTCAGTTGTCCATCGCACACACCCGAAGGCTTGAGGGGGTCTCCCTCAGGTGAGGGCGTCTGGTGGTAATGATGAAAAACATCTGATGATCCTGGGGTCCACAACTGATCATGTGTTCTGAAATTTAGAAATCTAAATAGTTTGTCACTCAAACCCAATAAGAGTATAAATAGGACAATCCTTAAAATACGCCAAAATCATAACATGCCAAATTAAAAAAAAAAAAAAAAAGTTGAGTAGAATTTGCAAACTTGAGAAACAGAAACAACCAGACAGCAATTTATCAGCTTCAGTTGTGTTTCCCTCGCTCTTTGCTTCTCCATCTCCTTAATTTCCACCTTAAGTTGTCATTTTGACACTTAAGGTGGGCTGATGAATTCGTGGCATAACTTGTGCGCTGAACAACATGTAAGACAACGTTCCACCTTTCCATAATTGGCTGCTGTGAGCCACCTCGCCCCATCGCACTACACCTATAAATGCACTTCTGAAACATTTCTCAACTGTCACTCTTCTCCTGACAGGATCTCAAAATGTTTCCAAGCCAGATGAGGTACACGATCCCTTTAATGTGTCTCAAGTCTATCAGGGTCTCCTACCAGTTGGACATGCCCTCAAACCCTGAAGTCCTTCGCTTGGGACAGGACTTTACTCCCAGCTTCCATTTTTCCAGGACAGAACCATGACCTCAGACTTGCAGGTGCAGACTTTGATGTTGACCAATTAAAATTCGACTGCACACGGCCCCATTGCGTGCTAAGCATCGCTGTCAGATGAAGCCAACAGGACCGCATCATTTGCAAAGAGCAGCTGTGCCTTGAGATTCATTCCATAAAAATCTCAAACAGAATCAATGAAAGGGGAAAACTTTGGTGGAGCCCAAAACCCACTGAAATGTGTGAGACTTCCTGCAGCTCTCACACCAGTTATAGGACACAGTCATGAGACGAAATGCACAATACAGATTTTTTAAGCCAACATCATTAACTTAATATTACCTGCCTCTCGAACCTGCCTCTTAATACCAATATAATTACTAAAAGTATTTTAAAAAGAAGTTTATAGCCTGTGGTTTACACACATATGAGGCTAAGAAAGGCTGAGATGTCGTGAGCAAAGGTGGATAACTTAATATTCAGTTGCAGTGGGCTGAAAATCCGTCTTCTTTCTACTCTTCTGGCCAATTGTTTAAGGGCTGTATTTTCATCATAGCCATGAAATGAAATTTTCCATTATTTTCCACTGATAAATGTCGTCCTCATCCATAATCCTTCTCTGATACAAAGTTTCATGACCGATTAATTAATTGTATGGGAAAAAAAGCCGGTCCATTGTTTCACTTCCATGACGTTATCCACGCTGCAACTCCTGGACCTGAGGTTTGACGGTCTGTCTTTAGCGGTCCTTATCATGCAGCTTTGTTGTGGCCTGTGAATGTTACAGCCAGGTGTTGGCAGCACATTGTCTCCGGTTCAGGTTACGTTAGCCACTCTGAGCTGTGAACAGCACTCGTTCAAACTTTGCTGCCACCTCAAGACAGAACTTTCCAGAGCACTGGTATGACTGGTATCACTGGTATGTGGATTATATTTGACAGTCGTGGACTTGTATTTTTTAAAGATTTTTGTGGGGGCTTTTGTGCCTTTATATACAGGACAGCTGAAGAGTGGACAGGAAACAGGGCAGAGAGAGGGGGAATGGCATTCAGCAAAGGACCACAGGTGGAATCAAACCCGGGTTGGCTGCGCGAGGACACAGCCTCTGTATATGGGGCGCTCGCTCTACCGACTGAGCCATCGGGTGCCCCTTGATCTTAGGATTTCTAAAGTCTGTAGGCTTTATTATCAGCTAACAACTGATATCTGTTTGTTTGTTTTTTTCATTGGAATTTACCTGTTCGTTGTTGAGATATTTCAGTCTGGATTAAATTGATGGATGGACCCACTGGCAATGCCAACTCCTGAGCCACACTGCTAGAATGGATATCATTTACTGAGCTTTAAATCCCTCTGTGAAAAAGTGTATCGGCTTTGTTTTTGTGTTTAAAAGTCTGTCACGAGTTGAGTTAAAAACTTAGCTCAAGAGGTGGAAAAAATCAACCATGTGCAAGTTAAAAGCAAGTCTCGAGGCTCAATTTACATCAGTCTGTGCAGACACAGGTCTAAATTCTAGGCACAGGGGGAGCAAGTAGGTGTGGCAAGCTTTTTTGGTAATTTGGTGACTACTAACGAGGCAAAGTAGTAAAGGACTAGTCAATCAGAAGCTTTGTCACAGCCGATTTCAGTCACAACCAATCAGATTAGCTCCTCTCATGCCCTTTAAGACCACCGTGACCCAGTGTATTTTCAATTTTGTAATGGCTGAAGAATGAGCAGAGAGGTGCAGCCAGCCAAACTCAACGTAGGTCGAAACTCACATACTTGTGTGGGAGGTTCAGGCTTGTAAACACTGGTGAAGTCAAATTGGCTCAGGAGGTTAGCTAATAGATAAATTGCTCTCCACCAGATGTTATGAGAACCACTGTCCAGTGTAAAAAATATTAATGATATAAGTGGCTACTGCGTCATGAGGCCTTTCAACTGCCTGATTCACATCCAATTCAGTAGACAAGAGTCAGCTTAATATTTTTTATGATTAACTGAAATACAAGGTTGCACTCGA
Source organism: Naso thynnoides (assembly GCA_029783665.1). Lineage (NCBI taxonomy): Eukaryota > Metazoa > Chordata > Actinopteri > Acanthuriformes > Acanthuridae > Naso > Naso thynnoides. The sequence goes on along the minus strand of JAQLOL010000015.1, from coordinate 4,147,165 downwards.
GACAATTGTTTTGATTATTTATGCAAGTGGGATGAAATGCAGAGGACATCCACCAAACCTGCCTGTGGGATTTTGGAAAAGTTGGGCCATTCAATCTTGCCTACTGAAGCCATGAAAATCGTGCTCCGCTGGCTGGGCTTCTCTTAGATTAGTCTGGGCAAAAAAGACACCATAATTGAAATGCAGCAGCGCATCTTTACTGACACATCAGGGGTGAAAATCTGATATCAGTGTTGGGGGAGACGAGGATACCCTTGGATGTGTATTGTCAATTAAGGCAAATGTCAGCTTTAGCTAGCTACCGTTATTTAGTCGGAAAGTGAGAAAACTGGCTAACACTAGCATCTACCTGTGAACTGAAAAGCTAGATAGCTAGCTACTTGCGTTAGCTCAGAGTGTCAACAACAAGGGGGACTTTATCTGGAAGAGGGGGGGAAATGTCCCCTGTGTCCCCCCTGGAATTTACACCCTTGGACACACCCTCCACCCAGCTCGGCACAGTTGGGTTCATGTTGATCCACTAAAATAGCAACTTGGCAGAGGCATGGAAAAAAATCTGCTTGTGCTGTACCAAATTATCAATATGCCTTGACCTGCGCTTAGGCCTGCTTTATGCCGGTACGAAAATAGAGCCCAAATTCTAAACCCTCAAATCTGTGAAAAATTTAAGTTATTAGGAGGTCGTTGTTTGCTCTGAGGGTGTCCACACTGAAACATGGCCTTACTTTGATACCTTTTTGGCTAAACAGCGTTAAAGTAACACAGTGTATTCTTTCTGTACACCAATAGCAAGATAAACATCCCAAGGTGCAACTGGGCTACGACAATCACATCACATCTCACTGACAGCAGGATATTTCAACACCACAAGGAGAGTGAAAGTTAAGGATGGGCATTTCAAGCCAAGACAATAGTCCATAGTCTCTGGAACGTTTCAACCCATGTTCAAAAATCCCCTCCAAGTTCTTAGCAGTACCCCTCATTGCTTTGGTCCGCAGAACTCTTTATGAGACCGTTTTTCAACACTGTCAACCAAGCATGAGACTCATTTGAACTCAACATTTAGTATCCAAAGTCCTATGGTAATGTTTTGTCTTACGTAACGGTAAAGCATGTTTTCAGCCATTATCTTTAAGACAAGGACCGTCTTTTGTTTTGCACATCTATCATGAAACTTTTCTTGTTTGGTGTTAATTAGCTGACAGGTGGATGTTCAACAGATCTTAGGACACCAGGCTTCATTGCAGCTGATGGTTTTGCCTCCAGAAATGTTTTAATTCACAGCTTTACATCGCCATTGTAAAACTTTGTCGCACTACTCACGAGGCTAAAAAAGAACAACAGCCTTAATTCATATAGGCTACAGCCTTTAATATCTTAATAAACATGGGGAGTTGTATTAGCAACTTCGAAAAAGTGTTTCACAACATTCTTTTTTTTTATTGTTGTAATGAGCTCAATAAAAACTCGATTTAGTTTAATTTTCAGGACAACACTGGAGGAGGACAGGATTCGTAATCCGAAATAAATGCTTGTATTAAGACTAAACTCTAAATCCTGCATTCACACAGCTCTGTGCCTATTTTCAGGTCACAGTACCATCTGAATGTCACATGACAGCTATATTTTCCCCAAGCAGTTATCAGTTTGTTTGTTGTTTGAGCGTTAAATTCAGTTAATGAAAACTGAATCTGAATAAAAGATGTGGTAACTAACATAAAAAATCAACAAGCGGGTTATGAGAACCAGTTACCAAATTCTTTTCCTGAACGAAACTACATAATCTCTCATGACCCAATGAAAGTGAGGAATCCTCTGACAGTTCCCTGAGGCTTCAGATGTTTCGTCTTGTCCAAACCTGCTCCTTTGGTAATTTACAGGATTTACACAGTGCGTTTACTCCTTGAGGCAACTTATGCACTGAGATTGAGATTCAATGGAAGCATGATGATTGCTGCAGCTACAGAACTACATGTTCCTCTATGGATGACCTTAGCAGCTAATGGGACACTTAAAATCCACCAGAAAATCTTGAATTGTGCAGACCATAAGCTAAATGTGAAGCTTCTTTTTTTGTAGTGCTTCGGAAAAACGTAACATTTTTTGTTGACAAGGTTATCAGCATGGTTGTAATATCATTTAATTTTAACCTGTTTACAGAGAGTAAAGGTTGGGGTATGCTTGAAAAAAATTCAGTTTATAGGAGATTTGTTCAAACATGTCAAAAGGCAAAGGTGTTTGTACCTGTTCCGAAAGGCCACTCACAATGGCAAAGAAATTATAGAGCTGTAGGAGATTCGGGTTGAATCATTCAAACAGGGAAACCTTTCATTATTCATGGTGCTGCGCTTGGTTATATGCACAGAAATTGACAGATGTAGTTTGTGAAGAATGGAAAAAAAGGCCCTGTTCCTACACTTCATAATTATTCATGTCTTGTATGTATTTTGCTGCGTGGAATGATCTGTTTTTATTGTTGCTTGAATTAATTTTTATGTTTAATATCATCAACCCGCCAGGGACTGCAGATGAAAATTAGCCTGTACAGCTAAATCTGGCCCATTTACTTGTTTGATCTCAAGTCATCATGGTCATTAACATGCACTGCCCCTTGTTAAAAAGAGGGTATGAAAATATAAGAGAAAATCCACGTTATTTAATAGATTTTTGTTTCAGTTAATCATATACTGTGCACTTCTGTCAGCCAGATCATATAAAGAAAACTGTTTGGTTTTGGTTTTTCTGAAATATTTAAGAATCAAGTTTAACTGCCGTTTAGGATGTGGGGAAAAAGGCAACTGAAAGTGCACGGATGAATCACATTTCTAGACATCTTTGAAGATAAAAGCTTTGTAGTCTTCACCTCCAAAACAAACAATACAGCAGCACACAGTGCACCTTAACATGAATTTATGTGTTGAGGTTGTTGGAGCCACCTTGCTTCCTGTCTGAAGCATTGGGAAAAATGATGACTAATTGCAGTGTGGCTGAAGTTGATGTTATTTCAAGGAGACAGAGCCTACCTCAAGTATTAATCAAGACTAATGCAGTTACTGTGGGAGAGAGAGAGATGCATTTACAACTTCTCAGCTTCTAAAAAGAAAGTATCTTTGCAGTTTGTCTGAAGATGTGTTCACATTCAACGGTAAGCAAATTATTTACGCGTCCATTTTAAATACAAAGTCAATGCAAACACGTGAGTAGACTTATTTGTGCTAGGGGACGCTAACTGGGCAACACACAAATTCGTGTCATCCTCGCCTTTTGCGCAAGTTTAAATTTTTTTAACTTGCATGATGTTTTGTTGCAAAAGCCAATCAGTTTTGAGACTGTCCTGACCTTTGGATGTTGAATCAGTCATGGCGAGCAAAGTAACTGCTGCTGTGTGTGGATATCGGGAGCCACCTGAATCTTGCCAGGCTCGGTAGCTTGGTCAAAGCGGTGAGCAAGATTTCAGGGATGAATCAGGTTCATCTTATAGACCTCTACAACAGGCAGGTGGTCAGAAAAGCGACTTCTCTCCTGCAGTGCCCAGATCGCCCTCTGTATTCTGAGTTTTATCTTCTTCCTTCATGCTGTAGAGTGCCAGTGATGAAGAGAAAAAGGCATAGATCTCCTTTGTACCCACTTCTATATCTCTGTTAAATAGCCGATAATTTTAATTTCTTGCTGCTCGTTGTGCGTTTTTGCACACTGCACTGTTCACTGTAACAGCTGGATGATCTCTGTTGGGCTTTATGCATTTTTTATATTTTATTTATGTGGTAAATGGTTGTGGATTGCCTATTATGTTTTACACTGGCTGCAATCCCATGTCCCTGTGGGGATAATAAAGATACCTTTGACGTTTGACCTTTGTGCATTCGTGTCGTTCATATAAGAAATGAGAATACACTGAAATAATCCCGCAGTTGAAGTAATGTGAGGTAAAAATTGGCTTCACATAGTATGTGAACATGGCTTAACGCTTCTAAGATGGATTTACACCTTATATTATTGATGTGCATTTGGTGTGAATGGGTTCAGAGAAGACTTGAGAGGAAAGTTCGGATCCTGCATACTTTCTCACTCATGGAACACCTGTCCAGTTGCTGCATACAGTGTACATTCTTGTGGGATTGACGGTTTTGGAAAGTTGCAAGATAGTCAGAGGCAGCCCATCCTAATTCTTAAGGTAGAGAGGTGCAAGGGAGGAGGTTTCATGCACTGTTACAGACAGGCACCAAATTTGAAGCATATGGCCTCCTTAACTGCAACATAAGACATCACAGCACCATCTTCCCTTATACCTGTTTGCCTGTAAATTGCAAGAAACTTCCAACTCCCCCTCTGCCAGTCGTTGCTACTGCTGCCCTTCGTCCCCTGTGTCAGTATCACTGCATGTTCTTTTGGCCCCACAGTGTCCCTTCGACTAGAAAGTTCAGTATGTCTTGCTCATCACTTCTGTATGTCTATTTAAACTTATCTGATTGGAGTAACACATTTTGGTAAGTTGTCTGACTGACCTTCATGTGGAGGTGAGGATGGGCAAAGTGTACTTAGTGGACAGATGTTTCCTGTCCTCATGCAAACATACTCTAAAATAATCACTGAAATGTATGGCAGCATACAATGTATACATACACACATTAAAGGTAAAGGTGAGCTAAAGGTAGAGTGAATATTAGAATGAATGCTAATGAGAAAGTTATAGCTCACCCTCTATGCACCTTTAGACAATGCAAGCCAGAATGTCAACCCCATAAACTGCAACGAGGGCTTTTATAGCAGGAGGAGAAAAATAATTTGTCTGACACGATGCTTTTTATGTAATTGGCCAGGCACCAAATTTACACAGAGATCTGTATGCATGCATTTGGATTCAATTACCAGAAGCGGAGAAAAGCATTTTTTGTGGTCAAATGTACTTCTAAAGGAATCCAGAAGCAGCATGAAGAGGGTCTGAAGCAGAATGATTGCATAGAATAAGTTTAGTATGCAGCTATGAGGATGAGCTAATCACATCTGCTTCTCTTAAGGGAAGATTATTTCAGGCTGAAAGGGAAGGGCCACGAAACACATAAGGCACCCATAATATTGCGAGACAGAGAGTGAGACAGAGAAGGAGAGCCAGACTTTAAAAGTAAAAATATATGTAGGGTATAGTAAAGGTACATAATACCGTACAAGCTATATTTTAGTATTTAATTAATACTAATATCATTAATTTTACTAATACAAATTATACCAATAGTAAAGAGCAGCATTTAACTTACAATATGTATTTTCTAGATGTTTCTCTATCAGAAGAAAGTGTGTTCGTGTGTGTGTGCTTGCATGCGTACGTTTTTTAATGTATTTTCTGGGCCACTGATTGTAAGGTGACATTGCTTCAAAACAGATGCTCCTTCCTCCCTCTATCTAACAACAGCTGTATCATTCAGCCGTAACATTGCCAGTGGGAACAAGTCACCTTTTTTGTTCGCAGCAGTCTTGCTGTGTCTGTTTGTCTGTCATCCCTCAACTTTTTCTCCCTCTCCTTTTGGAGAAACATTTGAACCTTTACTCGTCCATTTACTTGTCACGGAATGGTTTAACAAATGCGTGTGCGCATTCGATTGCAACATAAATAACAACCTCCCTAAAACATCAACTACACTTTGCCACCTGCGTATCTGTGGGAATGCTATAATTACACTGAGGAAAAGTATACTTACAACTAATGTCCTTTGACTTTGTCATAGCTGTATACATTTCTAATTAAAGGATACATTGGTGTTTATCAGCCGGGGTATTATTAGTCCCACTTGTACTTGCAGCCCTCTTGAGCAAATAAACTCTGATAAACCCACACTACCATCCTGCTCAGCACAGAACAGCATATGGACAGCTGGCCGGTGAACAGTGCCATGAAATTGCTCTGACAGCCGATTACTATGGTTCTCTGCATTATTTGTTTTTAATCTATATTCTGCAAAGATCTGACCCTACTCTGCCTTTGATCTGACCTGTCTTAGTCATCTAACCAAGAATCCTGTTCTACTCGACCAAGCAATAGCCAGTCAGAGGGAAATTTGGCTTATTGAAAATTTTTCACACTAGTGGGGTTTTGGAGTTGCACACAGTTGAAACAATGGGCAGTCTACTGATGAAAATGTGAGAGAGTTTAGGAGTTAAAAAGACAGATATTTCCCTCAGAAATTTTGGAGAGAGGAAAGGCAGAGCTAAAGGTTGAGTGAATATTAGAATGAATGCTAATGTTTCTCACTGTGTGTTGGATTTGTGATAGCCTAAGCTAAATATGCTGATAAGTTCACGATCAAATCTGGGTAAAAGTGAAAGTATGTAAGTGTTTGTGGTTGGTTTCATATCAGTCATTGCAGGTTTAAAGTTGTGAGCAATCTCCACACTTGCTGCAAAACTCTATCCAACCAGAAACATAAACAGTTGTGAAAATGACTGATGGCAACAGTAGAAGAATTTAGCTACAGTTAAAGGCTGCTAATGTGAAACTTTATGAATTAGTTTGTCAGTGAGCTTTCCTGACAGGAAATTTTTTTTAAAAAACAATCGATAAAGTGGGAACAACACTCTCCGGAGCCTTACACCACCAGCAGTCCATGTTGACTGGTAAGAAGCATGTGGAGCTGAAACATCTGCTTTTGCAGTCATGCACAGATGTACATGAACATAAAGAAAGGCCTCCAATGTTGGACGTAATCGCATGAAAATCTTATCACCACAGGGATATCAAATGCTGCCAAAAGTGTTCATTTGAAAAAGTGGCTCACGCTCTAAAACAAATTGGACTGATTTAGGCTGCAGTAGATCATTGGGCGTGTCCAAATAAATGTTTAAGAGTTGGGGTACCAGAACTCATGACATAACTAAACCAAAGGATGATGTAAGGACGAATGTTTCAGGTAGGTTCTGGTTAAGTAACATTTTTGGCTCTGGATGGAGGATGTTCAGACAAGAGCCAAAGCACAGCAGCTGTGGTGCTGCGATGCAATTATTTCACTTTGACTTGATCTTTAAATATCTCCAGAATTACCGCAGGTACTATTGTCATTTTGGAATGTTCACATCTTGATATTGAGAAAAAAAAAACAAAAACAAAAACAATGAAGACTGAAAAAGATAAAGGTAAAAACACTGATCAGTGTTTTTTCATTTAAAGTAAAACATATTTTGACCTAACTGGCCTAAAAGCAGATCCTGTTTGTGTTTGTAGACAAACTCTGGGAGAAACGATCTGTCGAGTTATCCAACTTAACTTGGTAATGGCAGATAAGCAGTAATGGTTGTTCAATTCTGCCTCTCCTGCAATGTCCCGCTGGTCTAGGGATTAGAACTGGCAGCTGTCCCATCACAAAACTGCCTCACTGCTGTGGTGACACGACAAAGTGTGTGTGTCCGTGTGTGTGTGTGTGTGTGTGTGTGTGTGTGTGTGTGTTAGAGAGAGGGAGATAGAGAGATGGGTTTCGTTCTGAACATTTCAAATGCTTAGCTCTAATCCAGAGAGAAAACTGAAAAATCCCTTCAGACAACTTCAGAAGAAGAGTCTTATCATATGATTTCTGCAAAATTTCTGGACTTTTGTCAGACATAATGATAACGAGATGATGATATTCTTGGGAATTGGGAATTTTAGGGTGCACATTCAGAAACTAATTGCGCCTGTTGTTCTCAAAGCAGATGTTATGTAGAGCTTTGAATTTATGAGGGATGCTGTCAGTAATTTGAGTAAAATGCAGACTTCACCTATTCCATGTGAATAGGACACACAAACAGAGACACTGGACTGTAATTAATTAATTAATCATAAAAGGTCCCTTAGTACAGTAGTAAAATAACAGTGTCAGAGACTGGGGACCCCCATCAACCCCGGAGGTGACATGTAACGTTGCGCACACATGCACAACCTATGCAAATACAGGCATCAACACAACACAAAAGAACAACAGCCTAACTGCCATAATATTATTTTAAAGTAATTTATGAAAGAAAATAACCACAATTTATTAAGTAATGTGTTAATATTTTAATCACTGCCTTAGTAAACAGGACTGAAGACAAAAAATAGGATCTAAATTCTGAAAAAGAAGCAGGTGTATTTCAAATCTCTTAAAAGTTTCTCTCTTTCTGTCTTTGTAGATCTTACAGGTGAATCTAGTGATGTCCATCCTGCTGTATGTTATGGTCCTCGTGTACCTCTATGGTATCCAGGCAACCAACATGGACAGCAGTCGCCAGGGCCAACAGCAGCAGCAGCAGTCGAGTCCTGACCCCTTAAACTCGCTCATCATCCAGCTGCTTCAGGCCGACCTGACGAGGGGGAGGAGCAGGGGGAACCAGAGTCAACAGGGGAAAAGCAGGGACACTGAGCCCCGGGACACGCTGCCTCCGCTGCTCAGTGCAAACTTTCCTTTAGAGGAGCAGAACGATGCAGAGCAGTGGGAGACCGGGGGTCGCAGCGGAGGGAGCAGTGACACTGTGGTAGACCAGCAGGTGATGCTGTTCAACATGGACCTTCTTAGGCAGCACAAACGGTACAACTCTCCTCGTGTGCTGCTGAGCGACCGGCCGCCACTACAGCCACCACCGCTGTACCCTGCAGACGATTTTGTGAGCGGTGGACTGGATGGCGAGGCAGCGGGAAACAAGACACGAAAGAAGCGTTACGCTGAGCACAGGAGCTATCGTGGGGAATACTCTGTGTGTGACAGCGAGAGTCAGTGGGTGACGGATAAAACCCAAGCAGTGGACACCAGAGGGGACCCTGTCACTGTTCTGGCCAGAATTAAAACCAGTGCCACGCAGGACATCAAACAGTACTTTTTTGAAACGCGCTGTCGAACCCCCAGGCCTTTCAAAGGGGGTTGCAGGGGCATCGATGACAAGAACTGGAACTCGCAGTGCAAAACGACACAGACGTACGTTCGAGCGCTGACGCAGTTTCGCAATTCAGTGGGCTGGAGATGGATACGCATAGACACTTCCTGCGTCTGCGCATTGTCAAGGAAACGTCATAGGACGTAAACAAAACAATACAAGCCCTGTTGGGGACTACCTGTTTGGAATTCTATTTCCTGTATGGGATTTTATTTCCTTTTCACAGTGCTCCCGACCACAGGATTATGTGTCATGGGGAAGAGAAGAGACATTCTGCTATAAAATTAAACTTCTACTGAAAATATCTTGGGTCCATTAATATGATATTTCACAATAACGTGCTGCAAATGCACAAGCCGGCACAGCACAGCTGTTATGGACGAACTCTTTCGAGAGGGGTCGGGGAGGGAGGGAGTGAGTGTGAGAGGGGACTGTACATATAAATTATTTAAATTATATGAAATGCATGTAGTTTATACATGTTTATCTATCTATATATGACGTATGAATATATTTGTGCTATTTATTGAAAGAAGTCTTCTTCAAAAGGAAAATATGTCTATAAAAAAAGAATGAAACAAGCTATGAACTCATTCTGAGACTATTATACAGAGCTGGGCTGCAAAGGTGCTTTACAGTCAGACTTTACATGTGCCTTGACCAGTGTGACTGCAGAGCTGAGACACAGGACATGGTAACTCATGGACTGCAGTTGCCGCAAATGTTTTTTGGTGAACCAAAAACATGACAGAGTTGCAGGGACCTGTGCTGTCCCATGGACCAACGTGAGGCCCAAATTCTTAGCATTACCCCTAAAATGAAAATACATCAGAAGGCATTCCATGACCAAAATACGGATTAGTGATTTGTGCTCAAACGTTTACTCTGTTTATAATTAAGCACACTATTATGTTGTAGTAGACCATAAGTTTTGACCAAATAAATATATTTTGTAATCTGTTGGCAGCGACTGACAGAGATTTAAGAAAATATAAAAATAGATATTTGGCTTCCTCAGTCTCTGTTCGCCACAAATTTTACTCCCAGCTCTCATCATGAGCTGTTTTTGTTTTTACCTTTAATAAATCCCTTTATTTCTTACAGTCGGAAACCTTTTTTAAAGTTGGAATATAGTGAAAAAAAGATTACAGGTTACACTTTATTTTGTTAGTCTGCCTGCAGATAGTTTATAGAGTATTTGCGACATTTCAACAACATATCAGTTGTTGATAATATTGTTGTCATATTTGTTTACTGAATATGTTTTATATGCATTTTTGAATATTACTTGAACAGTTTCAAAGTGTTTTCTAAATTTAAATCTGAATGTTTTCAGAATGTTCAACAAAGATGAATTAAATGGTTAATTACTGTTACAGTTTGGGTTCTTTCAAACAGTTACATTGTCGAATGTCAGTTGATATGTTGTTGAAATGGTACAAAATCCAGCTTCAAAAAATAAAAAATATAGTATTATATTATTGTAATAGAAACTGACTATCTGCACTTGAAATTCTCAATGGTGGATCAATTCAAAGATGAAGCACACGGGATAAAAGCTGATACATTTCCCACCAAGGCTATGAGTCAAGTACCAGTCATTGTACAGCAGCAGCCATTGCAGAAGTCCCTCATTCAGCTGATGTATGTAAAGCTTCAGACTCTTTTTTTTTAATGTCAACAAATTCCATGACAAGTCCACAAATAATGAACAGATCCAACTAACAAATGTTTTATCTGCATCTAAACCCTTTGTGCAATGAGCAGCACTCTGCAGCACGTGCACAATAGATTTATCTGGTAATTCTCACCGTTTTCATCATCAGCACAACTGTTGTTTTTTATCAAAGACTAAACAATTATCTTTGGGAGACGAACCTGAAGTACACAGGCTGTCAAACAGAGATAACCAATCAGAGCAGCAATCTGCTGTAACAAACACAACTGGCTGACCAACACACACACTGCAGCATTAAGCAACTAACAGAAACTCTGAGATGAAGATTATAACTTGAAGCTTAGTTTGTTTCACTTCAAAACAGGTCTGCAGGAAACTGCAAGATGCTTTCAAAATAATAAATAAATGTTGTTGACTTTTTTTTTAATGAAAAGGCTGCAAATCATTTATCTCAACAGCCATTTATGTTTCAGATTATTTTTTAGCAGTGAATGGCTTGGCAAACAGTAATCTGGAGCAAGAGACTGAAAATGGTGCCCCCCCGTTTCTATTCTTTTATCTTAGAATTTGTTTTAAATCAAGAATTAATTAGAATTGAATCTCTACCCCAAGAATCGAATAAAAAAAATCACACCCCTATTTTAAGTCAATCCCACACAGTCTATACAACTGCAAATAGACCTGAACTAATGCGCTGTTAACTTCTGTTTCAGTGCTATAAACTACAGTGACCGGCTGTTTTAGGAAAGTGTTGAGCCTTTTTTCAGGAAATAATATATGTGTATAAGTATGTCAGAGTATAGTGTATATAAAAGGAACAAATAGGGGCTGATTGTGACAGTCACTGTGGGATGTCACACTGCTGCATGGTAACTTTTGACATCACTGGATTTGTTGATAATAAGCATGCAAATTATCAAAAGGTTTGTCTCTTAAATAGTTAACAGAGACACAATGTTGACCGGTTGTGTTTCCCACTGCTGTGTCCGGGGACTTCTAGGAAGTCCGCAGTTCAGCCAGTGAGAGAAACAGTGATGTTTGATCAAAGCTCTGATCAATAGTAATTTATTCTGCTATCTGATCAGATGTTTTACACTTCAGTTATTTCAGTGGTTACAGTACAGGGGGAGAGTAAAGATGTCAGAGGGAGCCACATCATTTGCAAAGTGCGTCAATGACACCACAAGGAGCTGACAACGTAAAATATCAAAGAAAGTCCTGCATCTCAAAGTCCCAGCTGCCTCATGTCATTGACTTATATTGTGGAAAGGTTTTTTTATTCAAACTAAAAGACAAAAATCAACTAGAAGAGTCAGGCTTGCAGTCACAATGGCAACTATGATAAAGTGGGTTTATTCATCTTGTATTGTGTCTAACTTTAGGATCATTACAGTTTATTGGATCCTCGGTTAGTCTGTAGATGCTCAGTTTAAGAAGGGACCAAACAACTGCGTTGAGACACAACAAAGGCCCCCATGTGGCCGGCGATAGATGTGGTAGCCTTTCCTTTTAGTCTAGAAATGTCTTTTGCCACAGTGTCTCTAAAGGAAACAAGCTTCCAGACAGAGGCCATTGATCACTTGTGTTCCCTACCGACTGTTGAACAGGCGTGAGCAGTTAGTAATCAGTGGAGACAAACTGTACGGTACAGTCAATGAAATACATTTTTCAACTTTCTGCAACCATGACAGGTCCTTAAGCATACAATCATAAATGTGCACAAAATATATTTCCTGATGGGTCCAGTATTATGCAAGATTAGGCTAGATGTGGATACAGTACAAACACACAAAGACAAATCCCAACGAACACGTGATCGGAAATTCCTCTCTGCAGGATTAGTGCAAAATGGGTGCAGGAAGCATCTAAAGGGACTTCTACAATGGCTACCACTTCATGCTGCACCAATGCAGGAGGACATGAAGGTAGAACTTCAGTTATGGTTATCACCAAGACACTGTTACTACTTTTGGGACTTCATGAGAACTGTACTGGGTTTAAAAATCCCAAAAAGCTGATTCAGAACCCGAACCTCCATAGCAAACTAGCCCAAGTCACAATGTTCTCTGTTGTTATAAAAATAGGTCCTAATCAAATATGAAACAGGATAACTAAACAAATAGAACAGATCTGCCTCAGTAAAGGAGGTTTCCAAAAACATCCTAAGCAGTGACAAAGAAAGCGAAAAAAAAAATCCCAATTATTTACAATGTCCCCCCCAAAAAAAAATTCAAGTGTCAGGAAATAGCCTGCAGCCTTCATAAAAAAAAGTCTTCATATCTATGGTGAAGTAGATCATCAATCTTAGAGCAAAGTAGGAGATCAACAAAGACATAATGACTCAAAAGTAGAGATGCTTCAACGAGAAGAAATAACAGAGAAAGTGAAAATCAAACTAAACAAATCTCTAAATGTGCATCAGAGGCTGTGTGACTGACAAAGATATGAAACATTCATTATCAAATTCCCCAAAGGTCACTGCAGAGCACTGACGTGTGTGTGTGTGTGTGTGTGTGTGTGTGTGTGTGTGTTTTAAGAGCAAAGGTATGCTGTGTTTTCGATGGTATGTGAGAAGACAGGAAGACTCAGCCAATCAGAGGACACAAAGAAGGTGCCTCCATGATTGACAAATAACAGATGATTGCTAGCATGCCAGCAACTCATGTCCTGGGTTACCATGAGTCATCTTGAGTATCAGTCAAAGCAATAAGTAACACTTTTAAGAACAGATTCCACCGTGTTGTTTCAAAATGGACTGATTTTGAGGAATAAAGTTTTTCAAAAATGGATGTATGTACAGTGTTTGTGGAATCAAACAATCCTTCAAATGTTCAGGGGACTTGCTGCTGGACTAAGAGGGCACACAGCCACATGTTTTTTGTAAAAATGTTATCTTGTGAGGACTGGCTTGGCATGCATTTGATCTGTCTCAACAAATATCAGGATTTTAAAGGTAAAATCCACCTTTAAACACAATGAAACTTAGTTACAGAGATAAGGAGAACTGTTTTTGGTGTTGTACATTATGTGCCCGCCAGAGTTCCTTGCCATATTTTTGCTTTGTTTTTTGCACAACATGTCAAAGTGCAATGAAGTTTGGTTGCAGCTACCCAAAATGTTGACCCCAGCTTTTGGTCAACAAACAAATTTAAACAGAAAGAGATTTTTGCAAAAGCTGCCAATGTGCATCACGCTTTAGTGCGGTTTTTGGTACAAAACCAGAGAAAATGTCTTTAGACGGAGCTGCATGACATGTTTCACATGACTCTCTTCACCAAAAAAAGTAATTACATTGCTGTGCTAAGGTGTCATTGAGGTTAGGTTAGTCCTTTTGTGGCTGTTGAAAGGTTCTCTGGTAAATGCAGTAAGTCTTTTTCTGTGGTAAAAGTAGTTCAAGCAAGTAAATGGAATGTTGGTTCAACCAAAGGTAACGATAACTGGGGCGCCCCATGTACAGAGGCTGCAAGCTTACTATTGCTGCTGAAGCAATTTAGAGGTTATGCTAACCGGAAAAGAATGAATGACAGAGAAGAGAGCATGAAATAAAAATGTATTGATGGA
>JAQLOL010000015.1:4106268-4132335 GCA_029783665.1 Naso thynnoides | reverse complement strand
AAATGTATTGATGTATTTTGAAAGTGATATAGGAAGTAACAAATAAGCCCTCAGTGGAGGAGGCAACACACTGTGTATCTGAAGGTGGATTTTGCCTTTAAGTGCCTTACTTCAGGGCGCGTACTGTAAATGGTCCTTACTTTATGTTTCTGCTCCAGATTCTTCCACATGGAAACAAGAATCGGTCATAAACCTCAAAGTTCTTGCCCGTCCACAACAGCATCTGTAATATGCAGGACAGTTGCATCTCTCAGTTGGAGTGAAAATGTCTGTGCCATAACGTACAGATACTGTACAGTCTATATAAAGCTCTTATGCAATTTTCATTAAGTTCTATAAGTGTCTGGTCCAGGCACTTGGTTTTTATGACACTGAACCTTGTGAACTCAAAGCAGACAGACGTATTTTCTGTAGCAAGACATGACCCAAACTCAAGCATTGGTTTTCCAGTCATTCTGAAGCACTGGTTTTAAGTATGAACAAATTAAAAACATGCTGGGAGCACTGAATGGGAGTGTGAAAGTCTTCTTTTGGTTGCCGGAGTGCTGAGCAGAATGCCATGCACATTTTCACCATTCTGTAGCTATTGCGAGTGTGTTCTATATGTGCTGAAGCAGAAAGAAAGGGTATTGACATTTAGTGGTGGATAAAAGCGGAGCACATCAAACTTTCGTGAAGGACCCTAAAACTGTTAGTTGGTGTCCAATCAGAGACTAGCAATAAACATTCACCAACTAACTCTACAAACAAAATTCAAAGGGCTGCACTCACAGGTAGAGTTTAAAATTACTGATGTAAAGGGAACCAAACTTAACACATAAAAAGTAAAAAAATTAAAAAATAATATTTTGAATTAATAGTGCAATTATTGACATAAAGGCAAGAGAGAGCAAGTCAAAACCTGCCATTTCTCAACTGTAGCTGTGGATTGAGGAAGTTTCTGGAGCTTTCTCCACCATCCAGCAAGCTGTTACCTTCTGATCTATGAAGTCAAACTGGAACTGTCCCCTTTTTGTGCCACAATACAATATTGTACCAAAATGAATTCATCATGTGCTGGTAAATGATGTACTCTAAAATTAATATGTGAACCTGTGCTTTAATTTAAAAAGTAGCATAATTTAACATATTATAGCAACCCACAGCTGTGTTCCCAAAGATTACTGCCCCCAGACATTTTTACTTTAGTGTGTTTTGTCAAACAGACTTTGATGGAAATGACAGACAGAATAAAAATGGCAGCGATGTTAGTATGTAGCCAAGTCATAAAGCCCTAAAAACAATATCCAGCTTTAGTCTGAAGGTCATCCAGAACTGATTATCTCTCACCAAAGCTTGTCACAAAAAATGACAACATCAATTAGACCGCCCATGATTATCCATCACCCTATCACCCCCGTGGTAGTCAAGCTAGAGATGATCTCCTCTTTCTTTCCTCCCACCCAGAGGTGTGATCAGACATGCACCTCTTCTGCAGCCTATTCATGTAGCACCTATAATGGTGTTTGACTTGCTATTAATTTAAAGCAGGTGAGGGAAGCAATTGTGGAGGAGCAGCACATTGCGCCATCTCTAATGACCCAGGGGGTTTTATGGAGGGGTAAAGCTCTCTTAAGAAGATGTACATACATGCATAGCTGGGATTTGAGGCAGTAATCTCCTATTCTAAGAGTAGCTTACCACTTGTCAGGCTGCAGAGCAGAGCAGATCAGCAATGGCTTCAATGTGCAGCATGAATGTGTGCCTATATTTCAAGTGCTTTAGGTGCATTTGATTGTAAAGGGCAAATTTTAGTGAAGGAAAGAAACCAAACCTCAGGCAGTCTGGCGCTCCCTAAGTAGGACAAAGATGTAGAAAACATCTCTGTAATTTTGTAATTTTCTTGTTGTTATCCACATGGTCCAACGCCCCCTGATGGTATAGAGGCTGCCCAAAGAGTTAAGTCTGCAAAATTTCATTTTTAGCATGTGCACAATCTTTAAAAAATGCATAATTATGCTCTCCCGTCTTTAATTGGCTCCATCATTCCCTCTCTAACAGCCAGAGCTAAAAGTGCAGACACGGCCAACTTGTCTAATCTGTGATGTCACACTAAGGTGCAGGTCCAGACAGTATTAGCAGGGGAACATGGCAAAGGTGATTGTGAGAGCAGCCAGGATGATTAGGTACTTGCAAAGAGAGGTGTTGCTAAAAAGAATATCCTTTGTAACCAACAAGGACTACTCCTACAATTAAACCTTACATGTTTTGATAGAAAGCGTTAAAAAATATAGGACGATTTCTGAATAGGGAAGTAACCCATTGCATTTTGTTCTACTATTTCAAATTCTGCAAAACATGTTGCCAGATCTCAAAAAGAATAGATTTTTATGAGTGAATTCCTTGCTTTCATTTGCATTTCTCCCTATTACAAATATGACCACATGCAGTGTAGCTGCTTGGTCAGCGTGTTAAGATCTTAATTTTATCCCTGTTGCATGTCTAACAAGAGAGAAAAGACAGGATTATATCTGGAAATAGGATTCTTTCAGCCTCAGACAGCACTGACTCGACAGACATAGGGCTAAAGAGGACTTGTTAAAGTTCAAGAGGTTTCTCTTCCCTGTCCTGCACTGATACCTGTAGGCGGATTTGTGAAGGGGAGCATTCAGTGTTCTGGATGTGCTCCGTGGTGCATGAGATCCCTGTTTTGAACTAAAGCTATTTGGGCCCTAGAGGCTATTGAAAGTCTTAAGGTCACAGAAGTGTTTACAGATGGCAGGATAACAAGGGGGATAAGAGGAGTTGACAAGATTTGGCAATGTTCAATCAAGCTGATTGCCGTTACAGTATTTCTGTCTGCAGCTCCAGTTAGTTTGCTTTCCAGCAAATTTTAAACTCTGGAGACCTCTGCCAACAAAGTTCCAAAGTGGTTTTATTTTTACCCAAACTTATCTCAACATATCTTGAAATTTGATGCAGCTGGAATTGCGCACATCGCCTGTGGTCTGAAGATTAATTGTTGAGATGTCTCTGACAATATCCACCATATAACCATGACTTTCACAGAGATCTCATTATTTGACATCTATTTCCTCCATCAGCCTCCAAATTAAACCAAATACAAGATAAATACAACAACAATCCAATATGTGTTATTGCCTTTCAGGAATACATACACTATATTAGCATTTTCTGATATGACACCCTACTGTAAAATACGTAAAATCTCATTATTCATCAAAACTATTACAAGTCTTTTGCAAAAACTGTCCTTCTTTTTTTGTCTAGACCCACTGTGGTTGAAGACTGGTTGGTTTTTCACACAGTTCAACTTGGTTAA
The DNA here is from genome assembly GCA_029783665.1 of Naso thynnoides. Taxonomy (NCBI): domain Eukaryota; kingdom Metazoa; phylum Chordata; class Actinopteri; order Acanthuriformes; family Acanthuridae; genus Naso; species Naso thynnoides. The sequence continues at coordinate 4,129,013 of JAQLOL010000015.1, read as the reverse complement.
GATTAAGGAACAACAATCAGCGGTCATGGTCAATAGCGCGTTGACTGTTTGTGACACACGGGAAGACTCCTCATAAAAAGCCTGTCAGCCCATCAGTTTGTTTTCGTATGACATCATTATAACTCCGGTGATGCCAGAAGGGGAGGATACTCTCCACCAATGCCTGCTTCACATCAGGGGGCCTTTGTGGATGACTGTTGCTCCTGTAGATGATCTGATTGTGTGCCGTCACCTCGTGCCTGAGCAGATCCATTACCTCAGTGCTAAAGCGCTCACTTCTGTGAGCAATATCCTCCGCTATTTACATGGCAGAATAACACCTTCAAGCACACACGGCACACTAATTGGTTTTATCCATACTATGCCCAAAACAAACCTATGATAAATTAAAGAGTAACAAACTCCTAAGCCATTTTTTTCAGCTGAAAGCCAATGCTAAGAAGTAGTGAGTAGTGCTTTTGATTGAATTAGGTCTAAATTTTGACATTTAAGTGTAACTTACCTGACTTTTCCCTATTCCATTATAAATGTGTATAGCAACTGCCATCTACTGGTAGAAACGCGGCTACTGCAATGCAGTTTCTTGATGTATTGCAATTTGATAAGGTCAAACGTGACGTGTGTGGAGCTTGCTTTCCTCACCAACTGAGCCCAGCAGAGCTGCACCCTCTAAAAAAACAGAACAGCTAACGATTCGGAAGACTGTGGCAAGAGGAGAAGAGCCCTAATGTTACTAATGTTACCCTTTCCCACACACATCACCTAGATAACAGTACACACACTCGCACACATCAAGAAACACACACACACACATACACACACACAACCGTAGATTATTGAGATGAAAGCTAAATCCATGCTCAATCTGACTTCCCCAAAACTAAAATATGCATTGCTAACAGCTAACTCTAACTGCAATCACATTGCCAAAACTACACAATTCTCCTGGTCTATTCTCAGTAAAGCTCCGCCTCCTAGCGCTGCCCGAGTTGATACATTTTTTCATATTCTAGATGCATATTTTGAATTTTGGGAAGGAGGCACATCAGCCAGAACTCTGGGGGTTTAGTCAGACTTTAAAGCAACACTATGTAGCTTTGACTGTGGCACACTGCTTTGAAAAACGGAATTTAACGATGCACGTTAATACATCACACAAAACAGCAATTTTAATAAAATCTGGTCATATTTACAGAGAAAATGTCTTCTGGTTTTCCCTCTGATGTTCTACGACTGCTCTGTGTGTCTGCAGCCTTTTATTTTAGCAGAGCTGTCACCAGCAGCGACCCAGTGCTGCAGTTGCAGCTTCAGTCTGCAGGAAGCCTCCATGTTGCTTTCAGGAATCTGCGTGAATCACAGAGCTGAGGCAGAGCAGTTGTAGGACATAATCTCCATAAAATATGACCGACATATGAACGTGCATCGTTAAATTTCATTTTTCGAAGCAGTGGGTCTTGGTCAAAGTTACATAGTGTTGCTTGAAGGGACTAAATCTATCCCCTTTCCGCCTTGTGCCTCACTTTACACCCATGATTATGCACTGCCTAAATAGCGAAGTGGACACTACCCAGTTGAACTAGTGCTGTGCACTTCAGGCTATGTGCTATAGATCATCAAAATAGAGTGCTTAGTTTTGCTTTCCAGATAACAGACTCAAGTTTGCATTATGATTTTTGTACTAAGTGCTAAGCTACTGTATGTCCCACATTATTACCTGTCTTGTGGAGTGTCCCAGTGTCAAAATTGTTTCTTTTTAACTAAATCACCACAAGCTATAAAGGGCCAAAAGCCAGTCTTTTCACAGGGCCCATATTGGTTTCATCCGGCCCTGATTAACAAATACCAGTTCATGCAATTGATGAATTTGTGTCCTAAAATAATAAAATAGGTCATCTGTTAATGTACAAACACTGGTGACATCTTCCAGTTCTCAAGCCTACGAACACTGATGGATTTTCATTGCGTGTGGGAGTCCTGTCAAACATATATCATGCCCAGCTCTCATGCCAAAAGCTTTGACTTTCCGAGGATTAGACCAGGCTTCTGAGGGCCAGGTCGTACCCAGAGCAAGTGCTTCTTCAACACTAGACATTCCACAAAACGGCTTTGAGGGATACACTAATACCATGTTTTTAAATTCCCAGTATTTCAAGACATGAGTCCTAATATGGTCCTCAGGGAAGCCAGCTCACAGTATTGCCCAAAGTAGGTATGTTCTGCAATAAATTTAAAATTTACATAAACAGAGCCCTTCTTCCAAAGCTTACTAATGGTCAGATAAAGTCGCCCAATATGCTGCAAAACAAATGAGTTTATTAAATTTCATTAAGGGCTTTGCAAGATGCAGACATTAACCTTTTCAAACATTATGTAACTACTGAACTTTTAAAATAGCAGCTTTAAAACGGCTTTGACTGCTTGACTGTGATGGTGTGAATATTCTCTCTCTCTCAGAGACTCTGTGTGCCGACAGCTGTGTCTGCACTTTGTAGGTAGGATCACAGAGCTTAACGCTTTCTGGCACTATGTCTCACACACCAACAACTATCACTGCATGCATGTTCACTTTAAAACATATGTTTTCAAGACAAAGGGTTGTTAAAAAGCTGTTGAGTTTTGCTGTAGTCTGTACAAAACATTGAACAATATTTAGCGTACAACTGGGGTTTGTCTTTATAACCATGGTGGTTCACTTAGGGGTCACCAAATTGCACAAGCCGCAATACAAGTTATTACATAATGTTGCTTAAAAGCCAGACCAACAATTGAATTTTCTAATAAAGTTTACAAACCTTCCAGATGAAGACTCACAGAGACCCTTCATGAAGGATTTTAAGCATTCCTGCCACTGATTGGCTTTCTCATGCACTTGCAAAGTTTATTTTGACCAATTAAAGTGAGAACTAGTCCCCGATCAACGTCTGGTACTGTCCCAGAATCAGAAAAACTAAATCCACCACATGAGCATTTAGTGTCAAACATTTAATGTAAAAGTAAACGTGAAAAATGTTTTCATGCCATCATTAGCTCGCCATGTTTTCCTCTCTATCAACGTGTCACACACCGTTAGTGCTGGCAGAGGTCCCTGACATTGGAAGGCGAAAGAAAAACAGAAGCATTGCCAATGTTTGATTTCACAAGAAAAAACAATACTCAAAGTCTAAAGGAATTTTTAAGTTACAGTACATGCAGTATTGACACTGGAAGCACTTGAGAGAAGCCAACATGGGGACATTTTAATTGGTTGACAATGGAAGGCCTGTGTACAGGGCAGAGAGTGAGCCCATATTGGTTCACACACTAACACATACACCCTCATCAGGGAATTAGAGGAGAGGAAATGGAGGAAATGAGGTACTTTTTACTGAGAAGATTGACAGGTGAAATTTCCTTAGATGTGAGGGAGTCTCTGAGCTGGTCTGCAGTGTGAACATCTGGAGTTAAACGCTGCATTGACCACCCACTGGGCCCATGTAAGTGTAAGTCTGTATGTTTGTGTGTGAAAGTCTGTGCGTGTGTGTTTGTGATAGAGAGAGAGAGAGAAAAAGAGAGAGAAAGAGAGAGAGAGAGAGAGAGGGACCACAGGGGCAAAAAGCACAGTGCTTCTCAAAGCATAGTCTATAAGGCGTGTGGTTTCCTCCATGAAGACTGATGTTTTTTCCTTTACTAAATATGTCTTTATGTTGCAATTTGGAATGATCAGTTTCAATCCAAATGAACAAATGGAAATCAGTAGCTTGACACTAAAACAACACAACTGATGGACTTATGTTTTCCATGAGTTCAAGTCCTTTAAATCATGAAAGAAAACTTCACCAACATGCCCACATTCAAAAAAGCTACTTAAAAATTAAATTGCTCATGAGAAGACTACTTTATGTTAGATATATGCAGGCTTTTGCAATTTGTCTTTTCATATAATCCTCATATAGGCTACATACAGTTTCTCACAAAAATACATATTTCATGTGGCCATAGCGCAGGGTAGCTTGCATTTCAGCACCCATGGGACCAGACTTTTTCCCACACATAAACTGATGTTTATGAAGGAAGAATGTGAGGGGAGAATATGTGTGCACCTCACGCATACTTCAGACCAGGTGTACACACAGTTTTCAAGAGACCGCTGTAAGGGGGACATGAAAATATGGGACGTGTAATTGTGGTTTATTCTGTCAGCCATTTTCACTGTGCCTTTGCAGTGCTATGAGTTTTCAATCTTCAGCATCATGTAAAATTTTACCCAGGCACATTTATTAGCTCAACTGTGTTTTTATGACTTATTCATCTTGAGCGGATCCCCGGTGGAGCCTTTATTTTCCTTGTTTATTTATGTGTTTGTTTGTTTGTTTGGCAGGAACAATGCACAGCTCTTTAGCAGTACCAAAGTTAGCTTTAAGCTAATTTTCATCTGTAGTCCCTGGGCAGGAGACAGAGAATAACTTCTTTTGTAAATGGTAATTTTATTTATTTATTTATTTTTACCCTGAATTGTTAGAGTATTTTGTAAAATTTGTTTCAAAATGAGCTCTTTCATCAATGGTCATCTCCCTCACATTTAATAATGATGATTGAGATATTAAAGCGATGATGCACGGAGGCCGAGAGTGGCCACGGTCACTACTGTCTTTTTTCATCCTGTAATCTTGAGATCATGAAAAAATCATTTCGATATCCTGGTATAACTGCTCATTTTCTTACGACACTGGAATAAATTAATGTATTATCACGGGATAATGGCTCATTTACCTAGGATAACGGGATAATTTATTAGGTGAGCTTTCCTCACGTGGTCGAAAGTGAATGTGTGGTTCATGATCAGACAGATTGGCCCGTCAAAATCACTGCCAGCAGCAAGCTTCAGCCGCGCTCATCCTCTCCTTAACTGACCAGTGCTGATCTGAATGTTTCTGCTTGTTAGACCTTGATTAAAGCACAGTCTAATGCATTAATCAATAGATACTCGTTACGTGACATTTCCAGTAAGCCTACTTACAGGTGTCAAGAGCCATCTACATGCTGGCACTGGTGGCACTCCAAATATCTGATAAAAGTTATTAGAAACGAGGAAACAATAGGCTCTTTATCACATTATCATGGAAAAACGAGCCTTGTTATCCCATGATAAACAATTTAATGTATCCCTTTATGACGGGAAAACAAGCCATTAAACAGTGATAACGAAATGATTTTTTTTGTGATCTCAAGATAACAGAATTTTTAAAAGATAGTAGCGACAATGGCCGCCCTCGGCTTCAATAATGATGGTTTACAGAAACATTTAATACATTTGTGGCACGGTTGCTCTAAAAAGCCGCATGAGGGTTGAGCCTGATGAAAGTTGATCTGGTGCAGAGCTATACTGAGCAGTGGAATACGGCTATCAAGTGACAATCCTTAAAGGCATTTAGGCAACAATTTAAGGATAACTGTAGCAGTGGAAATTGTGAACGTTGTGAATCTACACAGTTTTACATATCTGGCTCTTGAAACATTTAGGCAGAGATGGAGGGCACTGCAGACATGACGTGCACCATAAACACACTCTCCTGTCCATGCTGGACATCTAACCAGCAAACTTTCATTTACAGATTTTTTTCTCTCCCCAGTTGACAATCGTGGCAATCTAAAAATTACAAAATGCATGTGATGATGTTCTGCTGTTACACTACTTGGCAGTACAGGTGATGCAGTCCTGCAGCTGCAATAATGTTAATGTCCATCTGTGATGGACCGATACCTCTTTGAAAAATCTTTGAATGTAAAGAAAGCAATATAAACTGTGGGCCATTCCTGATGAAACCTCCAGCAGACAGACGGCAAAGAAAGTAGCTACTGCTTTTTCAACTGAAAAATGGTAAACAGATTTGCTTGGTGCTGGAAGAGAACAAGAAGACTCACCTTCTCTGCAAAGCAAGTAGGACACACCTACCAAAACATTAGCCTGGTAAACCAGACTCATAAATCACTTTGTGAATAAATTCACTTCGTCATATGGGTCTGCATGCTCTTTTGGGGATTCATTGAGAATTTGAATCCTAGTAGGCGTGTATCGGGTCAAGTGTAAAACAACTGGAGCAGCCTTAAGCCAATCAGCAACAGTAAAAGCTTCGGCCTTTTGCTCCCCAGAGACAGCAGCTCAAACATTGTATAGCCTGCAGGCTACAGACTAGACGAGCAGGAAGGCTAACATTAGTTTTCCACAAGTTGTAAAATTATCATATAGATGTTATACCATCAACAATAAATATTAGCCAGCTAACGTGACTGTCACAACCTACATGTGGGTCTTGCTTACTGGAAGCTGAACAGGCAAACTCTTGAGTAACGTTACTGAGCTCAATGCACCAAGAGAAGTTACCCTAAACAAGTCCAGAACATATGTTTTGCTGGTGCTGATGTGATACATTTGGGGATGAAATAAAGCATGCTTAAATTTTCCAACCGCAGTTACTTTCACAACTGCATCGATAAAGAAGAATATTACTCTGATTTTGGCTCTTTTGACAGTAGCCTACTTGTAGCTACTAGTCTGTCATTTTGTGAAACACCTGAGGCTTGTGGCATGAAATGCATCAGAATCACAATGATGAAATCATCAGAGGTAGACTGGTTTTGACTTGAAGGAGATCTGATTATGACATTACAACCCTCCAATTAGAACATTAGGAAAATCTAATTAGATCAAGTCCATTAAATAGTATCATGATCTCATGAACATTAAATTATGCTGCCATCCAGTGGTTTATGCTAAAGTCTCTGCCTATGGCTAGAAAATGTCAATTACTCAAATCAGTCAAACTTTATTGCCTTCAATACATTTTTAATTGTCAGCCCATTATAGCTTACCATTGCTATTTTCTTTTTTCGTAGCCTGCATATAATACTTTTAACTGTTTGTACTAATGTAAAGCACTTTGTGATTCTGTATCTGTAAAAGTGCTATATATGTAAATATTTTCATACTTTTTATACTGCACTTTTCAAACAATTCAGATGCAATTCTTAGTACTTTACAAGTGATTGAAAAACTGTTGGATGGAAAAAAAAAAAGGTTTTGCAGTATATTAAGTGCCCATATTCTTTTCGCCATATTTTGTAAATGCGCCAGCTCTTTGGCAAAAGTCTCAACCAAAATGAGTCTTAAAAATTAACACATTATTTTAATTTCTTAAAATTTTGTAAACTAATGACGCATCTGCTGAACCCACCAAGTTTTATGTACTAATATGTGCCCTCTCTGAATCAAAAAGGGTGGAAAGATCCTAATTTATATTAATAAAAACAGAATATTTTCACATTTTGGTCAAAACCAATTACACCAATCAAATTGTGAATATTAGACATATTTAAAGCCTATAGAGAGCTTATATATACAGAGCCAGAGTGGAGCAAAATTACATTTCTAATCACTTGGAACCATGAAACCATTATGCTGAAAGGAAATGTGAAACTTACTTGACTTTGAAACTTTCTGGGCAAAAAAAAGAAAATCCTAATATTGCACTCCTCCTTCTTGTTCCTTCTGGTTTCATCAGGGTCATCAACCACGCATAGCTGCTTTTCCTTTCCGTTTTATTGCAAATCGCAATCATTGCAATACACATTCTAGCAGTTTGTCAAATGAAACTCTGCTGCTTCTTTCATATTCTTATTGAGAGGGGGGGCATGTCTCATACGTTTATGTAACCAGCTACAACCTGTCCTCATCAGACCGTTGTCAGGTCAATACTGTAGTTTACCAAGTTCATCACAATTTGATTTTCTTTGTATTCCATCCTAATGTGTCATGAACATTTTATTACTCCCTGCAGCTGAACAGTGATCGGTCACGCTACAAGATCTGACTCCAGTTCCATGAATGCATGTCTACTGCTTCATCCAGCCAAACGTGTTTCTAAGGCTGCTGAAATGAGGAGAAAGAGCCAAAAGTAAAAAACTAATCAAAAGAGTCTTTGTGCGTTCACCTCCTAACCCATCTTTTACCTCCCTCGAGCCGTTTAGATTTGCTACGAATTAATTTAACATGACAGGTTTCTATTTCAGTAAAGGGTGTTTTTTTGTGTGTTGTTTGTTTGTTATGTGCTGTAAAGATGCTTAAAGCTGTTTTTAGAGTCTGCTGCCTGGTGATTCACACCCATTCAAATCCTGTCAAATGTCCAGGGTCATATTGTGGTTTGAAATCTTCTGAGCATACAAATTTCACTTTGTTTTCCTCCTGCAAAGAGTTCAAGGTGGGCTCGGTTTGTAAAACTGGTCCTGACTAGAATAATAAAGTGCTTGAATTCACATTTCAAAATATAAACTGAACTCTCTCTGAGTATGTTTAGGTATGTTTAGGTATGGCAGAGCGTTTGAAAATTATTGCATGTATCTAGTTTTCTTGATAATGTAAAAAATAAATAAATAAATAAAAATCCCATGCAGAGGGCAAATACACAGCAGCCATCCCTTTTCTGATGGACTGTGGCACAATAAGAACTAAACGCAGACAAACACAAACTATGTTTTGCTCACAGCAATAAGAGAGGCTATGTCAGGATTTTTTTCTTTAAATCTGTTCCAAAATATTTGACTTTTATTGTCAGCTTAATTGCTATCCTAATTGTGTGCTTTTATGATGTGGTTAGAGGTTTTTATTGTTTTTACTTTTTAAAATTTTTTTGTAATAGTTATATTTCATTTACTTTCAACAACTTCAAGGGACAAGTCAGGACACTGGTAAAATAATAAGAAGAATTATTTCGAAAATTCTAAGCAGTTAAATTCAAAACACCAGACAATCTATTTTCTCTTTTATGGGGGAAAAAGCCAATTCTAATATTCTAACATTTGGAGTTGATTAGTTTTATAATTCCAAAGTGAAACGTATTTGCAGTGCAGTAAAAAAAAAAAAAAAAATTAAAGAAAAAAAAAACATTCCAAATAAAAAGAAGTCACTGAAATAGTTCACATATGACAGATCCAGTGGTAGTGACAGCTCACATGACACTGCACAATGTAGGCAGGAGAAAACAACACTGCAGTTTCATAAGCAGCACTGCTGCTATAAGTGTAAGATAAGCAATTTTAGCATAAATACAGTAGAAGTAATACAGCAGTAAACAATATGCATGTAACACAAAAGTGATTTTGTAGTTGCAGTGATCATTTTATCATCATCATGTTAGCAGCTAGACTTGAAGAATGACAGTGTCTTAAATGACTCAATAACGACTAGATACATTGACATGACATTAGTGCAGAAATTAATGATGAAAAAACGTGCTTTTGAAGTTTGGTGACTTCTTAAAGTTATGTCTAGCACCATGATCAGGTTAAAATTTTGATTATTCAAAATAAAAAAATCCATTACTAATGAAATTTCAAACAGCCTCAGTATGTTAGCATGCTGGAATTGCTTTTTATATCAGTGTACTGATAGTCAACCTTAATGAAAATCTAATAATTATAAATCCCCTTAAGTGTCTTTTTTCTGCTTGGTGTTAATAGGTTTTCATATCAGCTGATATTAGGCTGATACCAACTGTATCGACAGCATCTGTGACAGGGCAATACTGACCAACCCATGTCATGGTTGATCTACTCTCTATTCGACAGGTGATAATTAAGGAATACCAAAACTATATTTACAGTCGTCAATTTTAGGTGTGAATCTTTCCAGAATAAAACGTACTGACAACAATAAAAGTAAGCCATCTTTGATACTTAACTGTAATTTTCATTCCCAAAGCATTTATCACATTCATTTATTTTTCTTTCATAATGGCTGACTGAACTATCAGAAACTGTTTTGTCCCACTGCAGTGCCCAGAGAGCCGCAGAGACCATGGGGAGCAACCTTACTGTGCCTGACCTCCCCTTCTTCTCCCACTCCCTACAAGGAAGAGCAGGACTGGATGTTTATGCCAAAACTTTCACGTTGCTAATAAATTCTATTGTTACTATTACTATTATTTAAGCTCCTTTTGTCATTTACTGACCGAAAATGCTCAACTCTTACCAAGGTATGGAGTTTTATTTCAAGCAGAATTTGGCAGGTAGTTTTTATAATAAATGTGTTTCTCTGTGAATGTTCCGCATTAGTCCTAGTTTAATTCCATGATCAGAAACTTGCAGCATGTTTAGAATAACTCAGGTAAACTTAGGATGAATGGAAAGATGTGGAGTTTACATTAGGCTTGTGCAGCTTGGCAACCAGATCGTTCATCAGTGGTTGAAAGGATGGCGATGATAGTTAACTCTCTGCAAGGTAGTGTGGCAGTAGGTGGCAGCATGCTCAGTTTCACCCAGGTTTTTATAGACTTGAGGAAGATAGTACATGGTATAAGTGTAGGCCAACTCAAACTTTTTGATTCTTTCCTGATGATAATGATTGCTTTTTCCAAAGGCGATAAAATTGCCTATTAAGGCACCCTCAACTAACTTACTATCATAAAATGTTCTTAAAAAAATCTCTCTAATTTGCACCCCATGGCATGCATTTACAGATGTTGTTTCTAGTGGAGCAGCTAACAAGCAGTTTGACAAATGAGTCAAATCCTATATTCAGCCCCGATCGCCTACTGTGTCACTTTTCCATGGCTGACACCTTACATTTACATTTTTCATGTAAATTCTCACTCTAACTCTAACTCTCACTTTAATGTAACGTTATGCTTCTTTAGCACCCGTTAGCATCACAGACGGGTGCTTTGCTCAACGGCTAACCCAAGGCTAATTCAGGCTAACAGGCCAGGTAATGTTAAGTGAGCCCACGCCGACAACTTTATTTGCTAATTAGTGCTAGCGTTGCTAACAACATCACAAAGCATTACTAGAATGTTCATCATCAAAAAAACATGAGTAAAATTTTCACGTGCAGACTGTTACAATTAAACGCGCAGCAAACCATGTTATTTGTCCAAAAATCTTCTTAAAGAAACCAACGCAAGGGCTCAAGGTTGGTGAATAGCAAGCTAAACTAGCGTAGGTGATGCCAACTCAGAAAGTTTCCAACTAGCTGTCACTTAAAGCGGCCACACCCTATTTTATGCAGAACTTAAAGCCTAAATATATAATAAACTAATAAGTTATGTAAAAATTCACCCATTGTACAGTTTAGGTATTGTAGATGTATATAACACAATAAATGCCGGGAAAGATGGAGAGAGGGAGGGAGTGGGAGATACAGAGTCACTGCGACAGGAAATGTGGGAAATTTTCCTGATGTGTGTTTTATTTAGAGAATATAATAACGCCAAATACACACCACTTACACAGGCAAACCTTTTATCTCTGAGCCATATGATGACGTTTCTTACCACAGAGAAGAACAGAAAAAAAAAGAATTAATAAGAATGTGCAAAAAGCCTTGGTGTAAAACTGAAGAGAGGAATAACTGACTGTCTGACAGCACGAGTGCAGAAAAAAACAGGTTGTGCTAGACTTAAAGGGATAGTTCACCCAAAAATGAAATTTCAGTCATGATGTACTCACCTTCATGCCGATCGAGGGTTGGGTGATTTGTTTTTTCAGGGCACTTGGATTACTTCAGATGAGTTGCATTGAGGCATTTTATGGTGTTATTATTTTTTGTTTTGTTTTGTTTTTTGGAGGGGGGGTGGGTTAAGTTTGAAACTTTTTTTTTGACACTTTTTACATTTGTTTTAATTGTTTCTGTGACACCTTTTTCCTGTTAGACTCCAGCCATGTTTTGTGAACTAAAAAACCTCACTCACCTTTCAGTCAGCATGAGGGTGACTAGATGATGACTGAATTTTCATTTTTGAGTGAACTATCCCTTTGAGTAACAGCTGCTACACTTACTCTAACGTCTCAGACTGCTCTGAAAAATCACATACGTACAGTCAGTTGTTTTTACTGGCATCTTTCCTCTCTTTTTATTATTTTGCTTTAATATTTTCTACCCCCTGTGGAACCAGCCTTTTGAATGTTTGTTATTTAAAATACGTATAGCTCATGAATAGGGTTCAACAAAGGAAAACGTTGACATGTTTTTGGAGGGCGTCATGACTGGTCAGTTTCCCAAGGCCAACAGAAGACAAGGGTGTGAGATGGGAATGTAAGCTCTCTACTTCCATGAGACAGAGATCCTCTGCACAGCACTCCTGTTCCCATAACTCTCTGACATAATGTTATTTTAGACCCTGTTAAAGTTGAGTCATAACCCAGTCACTCTAAATAATACCTTGTCTATTTCTCTCTCAGCTTGAGTGCCCCACTTTAGGTCATAAAAACCTCATGTTTATCTTCCTACGTATGAAAAAATAGCAATTCCAGTCTCTGAGGCAGATGGATCGCAACAAGAAATATCATTTGTTTTGCCGAGGTTCACATAAGGATGGTGTCATTAATCACTGAGTTGTCTGGCTACCAGACAAACTTGACTAAAATGTATATTCTCTCAGACGCACCCAAGTGGAAGATTTACTGCATATTATGATCAAAAAATTTTCTGAACAACTGAAACAATTACAGGGGTTAAGCATCTTGACAACAGTGTGTCCCTGTAACTCTGGATATCCCATGAAACATGTTCTTAGTTTAGATTACACCTGCTGAACATCTGCACCCACACACACACACCCATGTACTTAAAAGACCATCCGGTCGCCACATTTATGCTCACATACCCAAACAGTCCTCTGAGACCTTGAACAGTGTTGGACAATAGCTTCTGAGGAGGGTTTAGGCCTTAGGTCATCACATAGCAGCCTGGTCACATCTGATGCTAGGCAACAAGTTAGAATTTAAGATTACAAATATAACATCATGCAGGTATTGTGCCACAGCCAGGGAGGAGTGGAGGGAAAGGGACAATTTTAACGGCCCATGACTTGTTTCAAATGTATGAATAAAACCAACAGTTTTTTTAAAAAGAAACTTCTTTTTTTTCTTGCAAAAAGTAAACACCCACAAAGCCTCTGCACTTAAAATTTTTTGATACACCTATAGTCGCCAGCAGACAGAGCCAGTTAGGAATAATGATGAATCATTTCTCAGCAACAGCCTTCTAGGGGGAAAAAATAAGCAAAAAAATAAATGAAAGACAGTAGATGAAGAAGAAGGGGTGCCAGTATGTCATTCAGTGCTATCTTGAGAAGTAAAAATTAATTAGCTCTACATTACTTTTGCCTCCTAAAGTTATCTTAACAGACAATTTTTAGGGTTTGAATTTTGGTTCGGTCCTCTTTTAACTGATATTTATGGAGGCAAACCTAAAGCTATTCATATTGGATCAGTTTTCCTTCCCTGTGTCTTGTGCTAGGCCAAACAGAGGCAGCAAAAGATGCTGTCTCCTCAACACCATAACAACCCCACAATGACCCAACCATACCACCAGCTGAAGGAGGTGAGCCGTATTCTGTTCACAAACATGACATTATGAGCTATAATAGCATGATTACTTTGTTGAATATTATTAAATAATAGACATGTGCACACCGTAGATGGTAAATATCTTACACAAAGTGCTGGACTACAGGAGAATTACAAAACTGCAAAAGTATACTCAAAGCTTTGAGAGGGTCGACTGGACTCTACAAGTGTCATTGCAGATATTGCACAGGGTTGGTGGTTGGATGATGGGGCCTAATATCTTTTCATGGGGCCCAAAATCTCTGCTGACCACAGCGATAGTGCCCTTTGCTCTTGTGTCACTTCAGTCCACTTAGAGAGGCTTTAAAGCACTCTTGGTCTGTTTGACACAGCTTCCAAAGTTTATCTCCAGCTGCCTTTATCTGTATGTCTTGCACTGTCTAAAACCATTCAAAGGGAACAATATTGTTCAATGGCTCTAAACTAGAATTGCCAACTGAGGTGAACTGTCGCAGGTTTACGACTAATGACAAGATCTACAAGAGTGACAAATTGGTCAGGAGCAATGTTGGCACCATACTAGCCTAAAGGCTGAGCTCGATTGCTATTCTGAACCTCAGCCGTGGTCATGAGCTTAAGCTTTTGCTCAAAAGAATGAGCTCATGGGTACAAGCGAGCCAAATGAGTTTCCTTCACAAGGTCAAGTCATTTGACATGGTTCAGGCATCTGCTAAGGACGCCTCCTAGATGTTTCTCTTGAGAGATTTTAAACGTGCAAAGTGAGAAGACACTCAAGGCTCAACCCTAACATACTATTTCCTGTCTGACCGAGGAATGTCTCAACAATTTTTCCAAGCATAATGACACAAGACATAGATTGTAACTGCCCTTTAGAGCAGCAGAAATGTTTCTGATGTGACTAAGTGGCAGGACAACATCGCTTGTCTTTGTGTTCGGACACCATCACAAATAAAAAATAAATCAAAAATAAATTCTTTTAGCAATATGACAGTGCTATAGTTAAGGTTTGGTAGGGTTTGGGCAGAAAAAAATTGGTTATGTTTAAAAAACGGTTGATGTTTAGATTGGATTGCGTAATTAGTTATCGTAAGTAGAACATTGTCACCACGGTGATAATAATAACCATTACATTAAGAAGGTTATTGAGCAATAATGGTCTAAACAAAACCAGCACTGACTGTCGCAGCAGCCTCCTGTGTTAAAGTCTCATGTTTTCTTGATGCATACAGACCCAATGATAAAGACCAAGCCTTACAATGATGTCACTTGATTTCCCAATAAGTTATATGGCCGCTAGTAGGCTTTGTCGAAACACTTAAAACAACTTGATTCTGTAATTTCTCCTGGGAAAAAAGTCTCAAATGTTTTGGGATCACCCAAGAGAAGCTGGAGGGTATGACCTAGCGGATGGTCATCCTGCTCAGCTTGCTGCTTCTGTGACATGGATGTTTAAAATACGAGGGATGGTAACAGGAACTCAAACCCAGTGGGACTTTTGGGGTCGGATATAAACATAAAGGACTTCCTGGTCCGGAATGCACAACCAGGTTTACGACAGTGAAGGTAATGTTAACACCTTAGAAAAAAAAAAAAGTGTATGAAAAGTCATTAAACTCAGGCCTCTATTCTGAGGCAGGAACTATAAGTTTGCATAAGCTGACAGATACAGCAGAAGTTTTGAGATAAAGCCAAAACAGAAGGAAAACTACTCTTTGCATTTTATCCCACTTGCCCAAGTAAGACTATGTGAAGACCAGCGTTATTAAAAATGGATTACAGTGGCATGATGAATCCAAGGGGGTAGTAATGACAGTGACTGAATACAAAAGCCATATATGGAGCTGAACACAGCATTTGTTCAAATGTGAAGTATTGGGCACAAAATGCAACTGTCTACAAAGCAACAAAAACACAAATAAATGCTGCATAATCATTACATATCAGCCTCACTGTATTATCTACAGTGAATCACACCTAATTTTAAATACATATATAACTAATGTCAGTGTTTGCCAAAGGTTATTTTTATGTATTATGCAGGGGTAAGCAAAGGTTAGACATGTTTTCTGTTCTGAGCAGGCTGATGAGAGATGTCAAGGCGTCGGGGATGTTCAGTTCAAAGGTCACAGCTTGTTGCTCCTCCGAGGGAGCTGAATGAACAGAGGTTGTGTCAAGCAATGTGGGACAGTAGATTGATGTGTGAGAGTGTATGTTCCTGTCTGTGTTTGTATGGACATATGGACGCCAGAAGTGGTCTGTGTGGTTTTGGACTTCAAGTTCATTTTATTTCCAACAAAGTTCTAAGTTGTAGTGTAACATTTATTACTTTCTGCTCATTGCATCATTATGTTCCCATCAAACTTAGAATGTTTTAAGAAATGGTTTGCAGATTTTTATGTTCTATCTAATTAAAAAAATTAGGCATGTTTCACTGTTAAAGTTTTACAACATAATTCCATCTTCAGTTAAATCTCACAATATTTTGACCATGTTTTTGAATGCCACAGTCTGGCTTTAATTTGGGCACTTTACCCACTACAGAGATTGTTATTTATTTGGTTTTCAAGCCTGCCAGAGTTTGTGATTTTTCATTATGACTTTATTATTGTGTTAGCAACCTATAAAAACCTATGTATAGGAGGACGTATATTTTGCACTTCATAAAGAGTGAATGCCGTACATTAAATGCAACCTCCTCTGAGTCTTTGTACACACGCTCAGCATGCTGGTAAATTCACAGTCTGATTTTTACACTGTTTCCTCCCTCACACTCCACAGCGCCGGTCATTAACCTTTCTTGGAAAACATTACTGGTTCATGAACCATTCATTTTCATACTTTGTCTCAGCAGTTTGTAATTTTGGATTTTTTTAAATTTTTTTTTCATTTGATGAAAAACAGGTTTTTAGAACAAGTGTTTTTTTTTTTTTTTTTAGAGCCACTGTGCTCAACACTGAGTATGAGTACAGATTAGTCTATAATGTAAGCATTTTTTCTATTCCTATTTCTTTCAAAAGATTGCCATTAATAGACAAATGCAACTCCAGATCTGTTGTAGTATCATTAAATAAGTAATACTGATAAATATTTTATTAAATCCATTGTTGTTTTTGTCCGTCTGTTGCTATCATCTTTTTACTGTATCTTTCTTGTTTTTTTCTCCTGTAGTAACATATCAGGCTGAATATTTGATGAGACACTGTACTGTATATAATTGTGTGCAAGGAAATATATTGTATGAGCACTCTATGCTAGTCATTGTACACTCTACTCCCTTTGACATGACCCAAACACACAGTTATTTTTTAATGGAAATTATTAAGATGAGTTTCAATCCTGCATTGATTTGCATTGATCCTGCGTTGTCAAATGAAATCTGTTATGTACAGTTTGTAAAATCATATTCAGATGTGTGTGAAGTTTTTGTGCCAACCTGCGACACACTCCTGTCAGGCAGCTCAAAACACGAGCATACTCAACTTTGCTAATAGAATCTCTCCTCTTTCCTCACACATTTTAAAGGAGAGTTCTATTTATCCCCTCCAACAGGCGGCTTACAGTTTTTTAAATGAACAGGTTAAAGAATATTTTTAATACATCTGTCTGTTGCCAAGCTAAAATCAGGTTGCTGCTGAGATCTGAATCCAAAGGATATTCTGTATAATGTGACATGTATAATTTTCATAAATGTGTGGTGTTATGTACGACTTTAAAAATGTTGTGTGTAACTGCATCTTTAATTTTGTTTGAGCATATTGTGAACCAAATTGTCCCTAAAAGGAAAAAAATTTCAGTGTAACCTGACAATAAATTGAAATCATACTGTATGTATCTCATCTGCAGTGTAATTCTTCAAATATGTGTATTGTTTAATATCCAGTCAAATCAGTGGGGTGTGTTCTTCACTGAGAGTGTGCTGTGATGCTTTGAAAAATCTAAAATGAAATAAACTGTCAACAAGTTAAAAGGTTCATTCTGCTTTCCCTTCAAGACACACTTTTACAACTCACGCATGCAGCAAGCATGCAGATTTTTTCAACGATGCGTCAACACTATGAAAGAGTTAGTTCAGCACATATACTCATCACGCCACCATGGGGTGGGGCTGTCAGGCCCCCTATTGCAAGCTCGCTGACGGAGCTATTAATTAAGATAAGAGGAGAGTGATGCAATCATATTGATTCAAGAGGGCAAAAGCAGCAGCAGTAAGTGAGCTGTAAATAAAAGTAAAGCTGCTTGTTTATAATGCTAACAAGGATTGATGCAGAATTTCACATGCTGACGTGTGTAAAAAACAAAATCAAATAAAATATCCCAAAAAAGACTTAAAAGCTAAGGTAGGCAACATTTGGAAATCAAGCTAGCTGTAGCGTGAGAGTCCTAAGGAAGCAGCTCAGCTGCAGTCCTCCCCTTCCTGTTTTTGCTCTGTTGTTTAATTTTGTTAGTTGTCACTCTCTCTTTTAAGTCCAGTTTGCACCAAAAAATTCACAACAAATTGCAGGGGAAGTTGCAGCGGAGAAAACTGATCTGTCTTAGCTCATCTCGTGATGGCTGACGGTGTCGCCTGCAGTCACTATTGCCGCCAGTTTTAGAGCCGATATCAGCCAATAGGAACACGTGATCTCTGAAATGATCACGATTGGCAGAAAAAACAGTCATGATCTGAATACAGAGCCACAGAGAGGAGCAGAGGTGTTGTGTTTTTTTGATCAGCTAAATTACAATATGCTGAAAGGTTATTGTGAATTTTTGGCCTTATGACACCAAAGATAGACTGCCTACCCCAGCTTTAAAACAAAACTTTAATGGGGGCTCTTTTTCTTGTCATCCTATGTGCAGCATAAATGCAGGTCTAAGTTTTGTGCGCTGGGACAACATTTAGGGATGGCGGTTTCATTATTTTTAGTTGGAAATTTGGTGAATGCAAACAAAAATGCATCTGTAGGGCAGTGTGGCATAGTCTCCAACAAAATTACTGGGTTGGTGCTTTGGTGAATCATTTGTCTATCAACAAATCAGATCAATGAACTATAACATAACTGTGAAAGGCTACCAGCAGAGCCATTTGGTAAATTAAAGTCTTGCTGAAGCCAGTTGGGAGAAAAGGGAAAACATCTTTTCCATGAAGAAAAGCCTTCAATGGCGACCTGTGCTCCTCTTTTAATGAAGAAATGCTTTATACTTACGAGAAAACCGATACTAGAGCAGCATCAATGCTAACCTCTTTAGAAGCTGCCATTGTTGCTTTCAAATGAATTATCTTAGAGTGAATTGACATCCCTAGCTGCTGGTAGTTTCTCATAAGATGCTGATAGTAATGAACCAATGTGGTTTATACGCACGTGCATAGCTTGAAGCCTGACAAGATGCAACCCACATGATCCGGCAAATCCAGCTGCTTCACAAGAGAAGTTTCCATCAAGTTTTGTTCCTTTTCTTGATGGTAAACAGCATCTATAATTTAACATCACACTACATTATTCAAACCAACGCTTCTAAATTTATTTTAGGTTTAGCTACTCAATAGCTACGTGGCACACAACACTCATGTGGCATGGTGACATTTATAAACACTGAGATAAAGTAACCCAAGTTAGACTGACCTCATCCAATTAAAAGGCTCATCCATTATGCTCCTCTGGCATTTTGACTCTTTATTAGCAGAACAGTGTCACTTCTGTCACTGTACTGTGGAAATAACTAGCATGTACTCTATGTGCCATCGCTGTATAAAAACCTGTATAGGTCTGATCTGAAAGTTTCTTTTGAGACTCTCAGTCAGAGAAAAGCGGCAGGACACATCTGTAGTTACTAAAAATTAAACTGACAAAACTATTAGATTGAAGCATCAGGTGTTTTCAGCACAAAGTGGACACTGCAAGTGTGTGACACAGTCATTGTTGACCTACAGGTGAGTAATTGACTGACTCTTTTAACTATTCACATTTTTTTTTTAAATTTTGACCTAATTTAAACTTATTGTCCCAAAAATATGTCATATTTGTTTACAGTTTTTCAATAAGAGTCTGTCAAACCTCAAATCTCAAATTCCTAGTTTGACAGTCAAACTAAAATATTTAAACATTTTAAGTAAGCGATCAGTATCCGAGAGAGTTCATTAATTAAACTGTGACTATCTGTGTCATGAGCAGCAGACCCGTCCTGGATAAAGATGACTCATGTGAAAAGGTTTCAAGGGATTCCCATGTCTAAGGTAGGTTAGGAAATGCTGCAATCAAGAGAGGAATTTTCTGTAAAGACAGCAACAAGCAGAGAAACCGCTGAAGCATACTGACTCAGAGATTTTCTTCATCTTTTCATGTGTATTTCTTATCGATCTGTGTTTGGTTTGTGGTGCCATCAACCTGGCACACAAACCTTAAATATTATTCAGTGGAACCTGAGAGGTTTTTCCAGAAAAGAGCCAATAACAGACCAGCAGTAACAAAACAAATGAACTTCTTTGGAATTTAGGCTGAAACCTGGCAACTGAAAAAGCTTTTCACCCATACTGTTTTTTTAAGCTCATCAAACTAACCATTGACATTCTAGTTTCCTTATAAAAGTCCAGATGACAGCCATGTCATTGGCATGATTCACCCAAATATGTTGGCGATCTTCTGCCTCCACTCGCAGCCTCCAAATAAGGAATTATGCGCATAATATTACTTGCTGGATCCTTATGCAAACACACGCTTTGAATTGCGCTTACATGGTAATTATTTACCAGCTGAATAGGAATCATATAGCCTATGTGTAGTTGTATAGTAATAATCTTTTAATTGTCATTGCATTTAAACAATTCTAAAAAAGCTGGGGGTGCTCCTGCACTCTGCACCTCACTTTCTCTTATCTTGTACTTACAACTTAGTATCTTGTATGTACGAGATTAAACAAAAAAATCACTTGCCCCTCAGAGCTTTCAGACTGCTAAATTGATTTTTTTTTTAATTAAATGCATCATACTTGTTTGCATAAACATTCTCCCACTTGCATCTTCATACATCCGTGTGGGTCTTAATCACCTTTGCACATCTGGAATCAGCTGTTGTTCCCCGACAGGAAAACAACGGTTTGTGCTGGCAATGCTTTTATATTGATGCTTTTTTAGTGTGATTGGCTCTTGACATTAACTATGAGCTAACAGCTATTTCAAGTCCCCGTAAAAATCTGAACACTGCCTTGGCCACTCTATGACATTTAAATTGTTGTTGTGGAACCATTCCTTTGTTATTTTGGCATATCTGTCTGTGGATTGTCAGTGACAGTGATGAGGATTTTCCTGGATGAAAATTAGTCATATCCAGACTGCCAGAGGGTATGAATGATGATGTGCAGTGATTTGGCATTCAACTTACGAAAAGCTTTGGTGTCATCAGACATAGGAGCTTCTTCCTGCGGACTTCAGAACTGCCAATATGCTCTTTGGCAAACTGTCGCTGACAGATGTTGTAACCTCAAATTCTGCCATAAAGCGAATTGTGAAGCACTCAGCCAGCTGTTGATGTCTCTCTACAGTCCCTTCAGTCTCAGCCCCTGCAGCTTGCAGCTCCCTCAGAGTTATGACAGGTCTGTTGGTGGCCTTCCTCTTTCTTGCATGCTCACCCAGTGTTTGAGGACAGCCTGCTTGATATGAATTTATTTGCTGTGCTGTACGCTTCCCTTTTTTTTTTTTAACGATTGTTTGTATTGTATCTTGCAGGATGTTCAAACATTTACATCACACTTACATTTGTAATTAATGTCATTCACTCTGTATAGATCTGATTGCACTTTGACATTAATTAATCAGTGGGGGGAAGAAAAGTTACATTACAGTTATTTTAACTGCATGTTGTAAAACAAAACTTCCAAAAATGGGTGAATAATTTCATTAAAATCAGATTAGCCACAACAAGAGCTCAAGCCCAAGAAACAAGAGCTCGAGGGAATTTACATCTTGAATTTGTTGTAAACCAGAAACCACATTTGATAAATGGTCATTTTTCTGACTCCAGTCAATGAGAGGTTTGTGTATAGAAGAGGATTATGCGTTTCTGGGAATGCCAGAGAAGACAACAGCAGAAACAGCAGACAGAACCGGAGCTTTTGAGGACGACTGGAAAGACAAAAGAGAGGAGAGGGTAAGAGATAAGAAGGAGCCAAAATCCACAAATCCTACACTCCAACTTACTGAAGAACACACATGATGTGTGTATGCATGTATACGTGTGTGGGTGTGTTTCAGGTCCGCTGGCGACTGGAGAGGGAGAGGCAGGAAAAAGAGAGGCTCAGAGAAATAGAAGAGGCCAAAGAGGTAAATAAACACACACATACACACACACCTGGATGACTCTCTACAAGTCTGTACATCTGTGAAACCAAACAGCCTCTTCACTCTCAGCCTTTGGCACAGCATGAAGGCTTCCGATAAATGACACCAGCTCAGACTCAAGGACTCTCGTCTGATTCTCCCAAGGAAACATTCTTGCCAATGCATGCATGCAAATTTTTGCCCTCAACCAAACTCGTTCACACGCGCACACATCTACACAAACACACACTCACAGGTTGCACACCACAGCCAAGCCAAGTCGTAGTAACTGGGGCTAATTGTTGTGATGACAGATTGTTTTGGCTTTCAGTACTATTTAGTGGAAGCCAGACTCTGAAGGGAAGAGAACACACAGGATTTTAGATTTCAGCCTTTGATTTCTAACTGTCTTTTTTTTTTTTTTGCCATAGATCGAGCCAGATTTGAATCGGGGATTTTGCACCTCAACTCAGCCAGCAGCTCCTTAGATGATTTGTCTTATGTAACTATAAGTTTTCAGCGGACGTCAAACAGTTTCACGTTAATCCTTTCTGTGAATGGAGCTCGTTCTTCACATTTTGAGACGTTGTGCTCAACATCTCATGAGAGTTATAATCAGCCTAATGGAAGCAGCTGGCTGCACAGTCAGGAAGACAGGCAGCAGTTTGGATCGATGGGTGTTAATTTACCAGCAAGGCTCGCTTAATCGCTCCCGGCAAAATCAAATTCACTTCCATGGAAACAACAGACTGGGAAACACAACTGGCCCTCTGTCAAGGCTGTCAGGTTTATCACTGGCTTTGAACACCACTCACACTCATCGAGACAAGCATGCACACAAACACGCACACACAAATGTTTGAGCACACTTAATGGCCGCAGAAACAAACATTTGTCATTTTTGTAGTAGTAGTGTGTTCATACTGTAGATTCAATCAACCACACATACACACACACACACACACACACACACACACACACACACACACACACACACACACACGGTTGCCAAAGCAGATGGACATTCTCATGAACATCGAATGCACGCATCCACATACAAAACAGCTGTGGATGCTTTGGGCAGCCGCCCCATTTTTACAAGAGTGTGTGA
>JAQLOL010000015.1:4031497-4053762 GCA_029783665.1 Naso thynnoides | reverse complement strand
TATCAATATAACTTTTATTTAGTGTGTCTACTTTAATACAACACTCACATATCATTGAAGGACAATGGTTGTAGAGGGACTACAGTAACTTTGCGGGATAACCACTTGATATGGGTAAGTCATATCAACTTCAGATAAATTTGAAAAATCATTTTAGCAAATCGTTAATTCTAAATAATTTACAGTGATAAATGTTTCTAGTAACACAGTCACTGAGCATACTGTAGATTTTAAAGGTAAAACCCAGACAACTAAAGCAACAATATGTAACTTTTTCACCTTAAAATAAGAGTTTTAAAACTATTTTGATCTTAGAGTGATTTGTTACAGGTTAACTGTGCTCTCTGCCTCAGCCACTCACTCCTGTGGCTCGTTTCTGCGCTATGTAACTTCAATTCACGCCCCACAGTTTTGAAACCGAAATGTAACAATCGATGTTACTACCTCGCGCAAAACTGTAATTTCGGTGAAACTGGGTCACATTTTACAGAGAGAATCTTCTCTGGTTTTCCCTCTGATGTCCTACAACTACTCTGCCTCATATCTGTGATTCACGGAGGTTCCCGAAAGCAACACGTAGGCTGCCTGCTGCATACGGTAGCTGCTGCTGAGCAACACCGGGGAGTTTTGGTGTCTTGCTCTGCTATCACAGGAGGTTTGGCTCACCGGCAGACGAAGGTCTAGCGCCGGAATGGACACCAGAACCAGAGTCAATTGAGTGGGCAATGTCTCTGGACTCAAAAGTCTCTAATTACTTCAAGACTGAGGTCCAGATGCTGTAAAACGGACACTGAGAAAAGAAAAAAGACAGTGACCAAGCGGGAGGACCAGCAAGAGCTATCTCAGACTGGTGTGTAGTTGTTGGGGACAGCTCCTAAATAAAAGGCTGCAGACAGACATGAAACTGGACTTGTTGCTGTTGATTAGTACGTAGTTGCTTACTAAATTACATGTTGTGTGTTGTGGCTCTTACTGCAAGTTTGACACAGAAATGACTTCCTACACAATGTTGTTTTAAAAGTCTGTAGGTTAAAGTTGCTGTCTGCAATTTTTAACTGGTTATGAGACTGGCGTTAGTCCGTACTGACTCCTCCTAAAGATCTGCGTACCTGAATGAACCCAACAGTATGGAAATCTGCTTTTTCCAGCTCACTATGTCTGACTGCCTGCCATGGGTCGGAATCACCGGAGGTCAAACAATATGATTTACAGCACACGTGGCAGAAGAGCCCCTCGCCTGGCTACACTCTTAAGCCGTATCGAGAAAGTGTTTGGGGAACTGGTAGTCCATCAAAAACTTTATGCAACTGGTGGTCAGCCGTACTGAATGAATAAATAAGAAAAAAGAACAAATGAGCGAGGCGTGCCACAAAAGCATTGCGTCCTTAGGTTGAATAAAAGTAAAACACTGCGGCCCGCTGAAATGTCAGTTACTGATGTGATTTTCTTGTGTTATTGCTGTGATCACCTGACGAGATCGATGGGCTGGTACTTGTAAAAGGCTGAGTATCTGGCCCACTCCTCATGCAGAACCTGACAACACAATGAAAGAGAGGCGATGAGGGTGTATGTTGTCATGTGTGCTTACCAATTGGGGTATGTTAAAAATCAACAAAGTGTCATAAGAGGCAGAGCTGATCTGGGGGCAGAAATAATTTGCAGTTAATTTAAACCTTGGCAGATAAAGCCAAAAATCTGTAGTTTGAATGAAAGTATCCCAAAGCTGTGAGATAAAGGTTAAAGTAGGAGGCAGATAATTTATAGTATGCAGCCTCTTGATGCTGAAATATCATCTCGCCACAGTGAATAATCTGGTTTCACAGTCTGACACATTAATACTATGATCACGATTGAGTTGAGAGGTGCTGTTTATATTTTTGACTTTTATTTTGAAAGTTCATTGTTTGCCATTGTTTTTCTGTCTTCCACTTCAAAAAACAGTTTGTTTTGCTCCGTCCTTTGAAATTCAAGTCAGACAGTGAATGTTGTCTCTCTGCCCTGAGTGTAGCTCTGTCTCGGAGAAATGTTTACTGAACTTAAACTCCAATCTGTGACAGTGTTAGACAGATGGGAAGGAGGAACAACCCTTAGAAAAGAAAAAGGGAGAAAAGACAGACACAGAAGAAACCATTGTTTGGAAATGTGGTGGCTGCCTTCCTTCCAGGTCCTTCCAGGTCTTTTGATGAAAGACATTTTTATCTTACAGCATAAGAAATTTCCCCAGCCCTGAATCACATTAAGAAAGTTGTTTCCCAAAGTAATGAAGGCTCCATCCAAAGTTTCACCATAATCTTTTAAATTGACAAACATCAATTTAAACAGGATAAAAAATTGTTTGCCCCTTTCTATTGACTACAGTTGATATTTTTTCCTAAATAAGGTCCCATGAACTGGAGTAAAAAGGCAGGACTTAGGCACTTGATGATGATGATGATGACTTTGCGATCATTGTCCTGCGGAGGGGCACTTGAACATTACTGCTCAGAGACACAGTGAAGTGTTACACTAAAAAGGCCATGATGGTCATTTTGACCATTTTCATATTTATATGTCATATAAACCTGCTGAAAAATTACAGTGCTGCTGGTCTCTGACTCTTCCTCAAAATGTCTGTATTTTCAATTAAAATGTTGTTTATACAAATCATCCTAAAAGCAAAGAAAATGTGATCATTTCTACCTATTTCGACCATTTTTACCTATTTCGTTGTCATAATGACAACACAGACTGATACACTTGCGTGAAGCGGCAGCTACATCTTGCTTGCTTGGAAACAATCATCGTCTCTGTCAAAAGTAAAACTCAAGAGCATCTGTAAATTCCGTTTACCAGGGCAATTTTTGTCCCTCAAAGCAGCGCAGAGCTCTCGGGCATCAACCAGGAGTGGATTTAGATGATCCATCTCCGATGAAAATGGGCATTTTCTCTTCCCCTTTGACATATCTTCAGGTGTCATTTCGTTTTTTAAAAGGATTTTTCAAAAAGGAAGAGAGAGAGAAATGAGAGTGGTTGTGGATCTACCTGTCTGTCGTTCCTCTCCTCGAGCTGCCCAATGACCTTGTAGTCACCCTGAGGAACAAGAAGAGGTGAAAAACATGATTGCACACAGGAATCTTTCTTTCACTCAGACATTTAGGAAAAAAAACATATTAACATACACAAACTGGAAAAACACACTCAATATAATTAAACACAAACCGTGCTAATAAACCTGACAGTCAAAAGTCTGTTGAATGCAGAATTTACAGGAACAATTTCAGGCTATTTCAGTGGGAAATCATCTTGAAAAAAGAATTTTAAATGAACTGAAAACCAGTGAGGTATGTGTTGTGAATTCAAAACATCACACTTACATCGTGCAGGGGGAAAGCAGCGTCATACACGCCTTTAGCTATCAGTGTGCTGATGCCTGGAGGAAAGAAGAGACAGGGAGACATGAGACAAACCCAAGAGAGTCTTTGAATGTCACTCGGTTCTGAGGTGTTTTTCTCCTCCTGTCCGTTAGAACAAACTATCCATCAACCCTTAATGTACCTTTTATGTTAATCGTGTATTGTATCTGGAGAGACGTCATGACATCCTAACCTTTACTTGTCTTGAAACTTTGGTGGGATGAGACTATATGTCCTCAAAAACAGTTTGGGCAGAATATTGAGTTTGAAACCAGAGATCCAAGCAGCTTGTGAAGTAATAGTTGAGTCACTGGCATTAAGGAGTGAGTTTACACCAAATGGATCCAAGATGTGGCGTGAAATAAAGTGGTAGCCATCATAAAAGAACACCTTCTGTTATTTATCTTCCATCTAGTGCTGCACACTGCACTGCCGTTTGATATTTTATTGATTCCTGACGATGAAATTCATCTTCAGATTCAGATTCAGGGACATTCAAGGACACTTCAGCATCTTGGTTGGATCTTACCAATGCAACTGATATAAGGCTTCAACCTTCCCCAACTATGTACCAATCCAATTGTTTCTTGTATTACCAATGGCCATGAAGGCTCAAATTCAGCTACCATTTATTTAAAAGTGTCCTTTGCACACTCGCTGCACTGATTCAGTTGGATTTATCAGTGTCAGACAGACTGGGATTAAGTTGCGTAGGCACCACTTTCAGTCATTGGAAAATTTCAGGTGGAAAGTGATGACCTGATCTGTGGATGTCGGGGCGACACCCACACGTCAGACAACCTGGCACAGCTGCCTCTTTCATCACAGTAATTAATCAATTAATTATCAGTGCCTCACCCAGGACAGGGAACCATGCGGTGATTAGCTGTGCTAATAATGAAACCCAGGACCACACATACAAATGCAAAACTGCTCACTCGACCGGCTAGAAACAACCACAACTCCCAGAGGCCCCTGCTTCAATCTCAGCCTGACCCAGGAAGCGTGACCCACTTGTAGAGGACATGGAGGAGGGCAGCAAAGGGACAGTGTGTGTGTTTGTGTGTGTGTGTGTGTGTGTGTGAGAGAGAGACATATCTCATACACTTATAATGAAATGGATAGAGAAAATGGAGGTTAAAGAGATGCAACTCTGTTTCTGTCCTCCTCTTTCCCTGCAGCTCCATCAGTGCCCGCTGGCTGAGACCTTCTGCTGTGATGGAGAAGCCAAGCAGACATATGGTGGAACACTGGAAATGAAACGGGTGTCAGCTCAATTCCATACGGGACTGATGAGTGCCTTTAATACAAAGGCAGCTGTTATCTGCATGTCATTAAAATCTACCGGCATGTAAACACTAAAGCAAGACTCTTGTTAACAGAAATTTAGAGGAGGCTGAATGTCTTTTGCAGATTTGTCTCTTACAGATGGTGGTGGACCTATTTTGTAAACTCTTACTGACACTTTTTTTGTAGCTGTTTCCATCTCAATAGACATAAACCCCATTTGCACGGGATTAGTATTACCTGGAGACCGCATGTAATTTAGAAATTACCCCCCCACGTCTCTGTTTCGTGTGGTGGATTTTGCATGAGATAAGCAAAGCCTTTGATTATCCTTGAAATTACTGGCATTACCCACACATATGACATATATCAAGGCTTTGCATAATGCTGCTTCCTTGTCTTTCTGCAATTGGTATACCTCTACCAAGTTGACCTTGCACCTAAAATACTGCCAAGACCTTCCAAAGTGGTCTCCATTGTTCTTTTTGACCAGGAAAGAGGCAGAGAAAAGGCAAAGAGGAAACAAAACCTTAAAAAAAAATTTAAAAAAAACACCATCCTGCCAAATCACAGAAATGTCTATTTGCACAGGACTAATATTATCACAGGACCTATGTGTTTGGTGAAATATGGTAGGTACTTTGTGGTGGAATTTTTACTTTACAAATTACAGACATGGCCGATTCGCACAGGATTAAGATCACAGATGTCCTCTGCAATTATTACAAATTACTAGAGGTCCCCAGGTAATACTAATTCCGTGCAAATAGGGCTTTGCTGTTTACAAAAATACACAAACAACTGACACTGCTGCTGAGGTAAACTTAAGCTTTTAATGGCTATCCATCCCAGTGGACGTCTGCAGTTGAAGGGAAAGAGTGAAGCTGCTTTCTAGGAACAACCCGGTGATGAACAGGGTGTTGCCACGAAGCCCAAACCAAAGGAATCTTGAACAAATCCAGTTAAAAAATGATGTCAACCTCGTCTTATTATCCAAGCATTGCACTCCTTCTTTGTGTCAGCCGCACTCCATTTCACCCCCCCATTAAGCTCCCAGCAGGCATATCAATATCAGCTCCCGCTTCACCTGCAGTCAATCAAACAGTCTGGTTGGATTTAAGAGTTTCAGCACAAACCTGAAATGCAAGTGGCAGCTGATTTTACCCTGCAGTGTCGAAGCCAGAGATGTAAAGTGTTCTAGAGCACCTGCTTTTCCCTCTCAATATCACACTTAAAGGTGCAATGCGTAGACTTTTCACTGCTCCAGCAGAATATAGCCACAATATGTTTGTCTTTAATTTTACTGGCATTTTAAAACAGCTTTAGGCTAACACGAGGCTAACACGATTTAATCAAGCCAGTATGAGACTCCTGACCTGTTTGGTAGATTTTCCTGGATCTCTGCTCTTTTTAGGAAGTTATCAAATAATTAAATTATTTTCAAGGGTGTGGGAACTGAAGAGAGTGTTTTTTGAATAGGGTCTGAATTAATTACATCTTATGAGAGGCCCTGCAGGAGAATGAACTTTAAAATTTGACATGGAATGTGTTGAAATGTCTTGTTTTTCTGAATTTTGAAATTTCTTGTCTTGTTTTCTGTGTATCTGAGGGTAATTCTCGCAGGAGTGTGGTAAACTAGATAAGATAAGATGATCAGATGAGTTGTACAGCAACAGTGTATAACTCTCTGAAAACCTGACAGTCAACAGAGAATGCTGTACAGAAGTCTTCTCTCCATGCATGCATGTATTAAAGAATATGATTCATCACAAAGTGTGTAATTCTTCTAAGACTAGCAACATTAGAATTCAACAAGGAAAATTTCCATGACAAGGGGATAGCAGGGGAAGCTGAGATGGATTTCAATTGTATTGCTGCATTTCCTGCTGCTCACTAACACAGGCGGATAAATTCATCGATTTTCTTCTGTATCATTTTTTATAAGGAACCACATAATGGAAAAGTCATTGGCATTTGTTAGATTCTTGTGCCTGCAGCACACATATTAGATCCATAATGGGCCCACCTAATGTCATTCACTTAATCACTGACTGAGCCAAGGTGAATGTCAATGTGAGGAATGTACAGGGCTGAGAGAGGTTGCATGTGTTCGGTCAGCTCCAACCCGACAGACTGTGTTTCGCCCATGAGCTGTTTTCTAACCTCACCTATAGTCTGACAGGTCCGAACACACACGGTCCGTCTCAGGATCTCATAAACCTAAGAAACAGGAAGGAGTATTAAAATGGAGGTACGAGCTGGACAAACATTAAACATGACGGAAACACAGGTTGAAGACTTACTATTCGGCCTCTTGTTGCATTGTCAAAGAATGTGTCTTTTGATGTGATGTTGTACCTAAAACAGTAAAGAAACAACCAATGAATAAAAATTGCATGCATACCAATGCATACTGTACATCTTAAAACCTTGTATTTATATAGAGTGCCACATGCAAACATACTGTAGATATTTTTTTGATAACAGAACAATTGATTGCTAATTAATCAGAACCATTGACAGGAAAATAAATTAGACCAAGATGCCACCAACTTGCTTTTTTGCATCCAAAAGTAGCTTGGAGGCATTAGCACTGCTACCAATGACCGTGTGACGGTAGTGACTTAAAACTTGAAACTTTAATATATATTTAATGAATATGTAATGTGAAAGTTCGACCACCTTACAGTTGTCATGAATGAGGACAAAAGCTATTGAGAGCAAAACCATTTGTTGTTTGTTTGGGCTGTGGACATGTTTATTTCTGCGGTTAAGTTGGACATTTTAATATCTGGGTCTAAGAGGACTGGTTCACTTTTGAAGCCATCCTCAAGCGTTCATTTGAGGAACTACAGTTTGCCAACTGCCCTTGGCACTTACATGTTGGCTTCATTTTTAGCCCCAGAGATTGACTCTTTCATGTCAGCCAAGTAGATCACTGGGTCTGATTATTTATACTCATGTAGGAGTTTATATTAAAACATAAAGGAAGTTCTCCAAAACTCCATGCTAACACTGTCTTTACATTATTAAAACAAACTTTTATCGAGGTCCTACACAAAACACAAACACTTCAAGCACATATCATATTGTAAATAGCTAATGCTTATTCATTCAATTACACAGTTCCTGAATCTTTATTTCTTAATTGATTTACAATGGTTACTATCACTGTATATGTTAGAGGTTACAAATTTGCCCTGTGTTGCATGGTGTATTTTAGGTTTTTTGGACAAACTACATGGTTTCAAACAGAACATTTGCAAAAGTTGTGAGGACAAGGACCACAGGAGGATATTTAGTTTCAGGCATCAGTTTGCACGGACTATGTTAAGTAAATGTGTATTTGAATTGTCAGGGTTAAACTGTGGATTTCTCTACCGAAGGATGCAAGAGGCTGTGTAAATATTTTTCAGTTCAAGGAAATGTATAAAAAACAACTAATTCAATCAAGTGAAGTTGTAACATATGGTAGGCGTTTTGGTTTGGTTTTTTGCTGATGTTTTCTTTTCCCAGGTAAGCTAGTGGAGACTATTATTGTTGATATTTGTGACTGGCAGACCATCTAATCTATTGTTTATGTTTAAGAAAGGAGCAGGTACAATAAGATTTTCTTCATCCTGCTCCTTTTCGATCATGTAACAGAAATGTGTTGTGTTTTCCTTGCCGTGTTGTATCATAAGTGAAACAAACAAACAAACATTTTAAGTGAGTCAGCAAAATGAACCAAAAATATGAGTTACAGAACAATAACTATCTCAAGTTTGCTTACATGAGCTAACATTAGCCACCTAAGCTACTGGTACCAGACCAAGTTACGCTGTAGCTACATAACTGTGTAGCTGTGGCCATCCTAAACGAAGAAATTATAAAATACCTCTTTTAGCTCACACACACGCACACACAACCCATGATGATGACAATGATGAGCACTGCTGCAGGGAAAATTGTATTTATGGGTTTTATGTTTTGTTTTCACATACAGTATTTGTATTGCTTTTATTAGTGTCAAAGATGAATTTCCATGGCATGTAAATTCAATGGACAGTAAAGTTTTTTGTATCTTATCCTTTCTAACTAACATGAATTCAACTTATCAGTTTTAAAGAGAATGAAGGTGCCAGTTACTGTTTTAGAAGTTACAAAGTTTTCATCTGTCAAAAAACAAAGTTCCCTAGTTTCAAACAGCAGAGAAAGGTGCGATAGTGTGTGTGTGTGTGAGAGAGTGTATGCACTGCGTGTGTGTGTGTCTCACAGGTGGAGTTTGTCCCTGGAGAAGCAGTGTGAGAGAAACTTGGTGCGTTCGTGCTCCTGATGTAGTACTTTGGGCTGGAAAGGCTGGTTCATCTTCCTCCACACTGTGCTCATACGGGACCCGAAACCACTTTCTTCTTTGAGCTCATAACTCTGATGAAAGACACGATTCAGAATTAGAGACATAATAACACATGTTGAACACTCATCCACGACGAGTCCAAGATGTGTTACAGTTCTATAGAAAAAACACTTTTGAAGAATTTTTTTTTTAAAAGCATCATAAGAATAAAAATCAAAATGTAACTGAGCCACATACAATATAACATGATTTAATCCTCTACATCTGTCCCCTCTTTGCTAAACTTGACTCTTGTGGCTCTACGAACCTTTTTTACCAGAGACGTCAAAGTTTAATATTACTGTCTATCTTTCCACATTAAAGTGTTGTACAAAGTGTTGTACAAAGTGTTGTACGTTAAAGTGTTGTACAAAGACCCAGAAACACAATGTTTGTGCTCACTGATTGCTTCTCACCGTCTTTGTCGGGACTTTAATCTTTAGAAACTCAGCCTCTCGACACAGAACTGGCCATGGCGCATGGAGACGAGTGAAGCTGGGCCCGTGGGTCTTTAACTGAAAAACAAACAAAATTCATTGTAAAGGTTAATTAAATTATGTTTGTAAGCCATGTGGTTGAATTCAATGGGTACAGGTTAATGCTGTATAGATTTCTGAAAGCTGTAATGGTCCGTTTTTCTTTGACTGGATCAATAACAAGATACTCATTCTTTTTTCTGTCCAGCACAACTTCAAAGTCAAGATGAAATTAAAAATGCATTTTTAACCCTTTTGGATCATATCTCTGGTCGTAGTATGCATCTATTTAACAATGTTTGCCAAAAAAACCCTACAAAAATGTAAATTCTTTACATATAGGAGAACTAGCTATTTTTAAACCAATGATATCATCAAGTCTAGGCTACCGGTCAATCATAATTCATATTTCAGGTGGCTCTGAGCTAAAATTTATCAGAGAGAGTGGGACAGGTAGTCTTAGACAGATTTAGAGACAGACAGGTTTAGAGAGAGACAGTGTGAGATAGAGATTTAGAAACAGAAAACAGACCAATAGACTTGGAGTAGCATAGCAACGTTAACAGTACTGCTATGGTAGCTGGGCAGTTAGCTAGCTAGTTAGCTTCCCTAGCAACAGGGTGGTGAAGCACTGTGTGTTTAGGTAACACGAAGCAAATTCCTCCCAAAGTTAGGTCCCATATCTACATCCTGTTTGAAGCCATTTTTATGGTGGCCGAGAAGGGCCAACAAAACTTCAAATTACAAAAACAAATGCAAATAAACAAAACACGTGCAAATGAAGACAACAAACGCAAATAGACAAAAGACATGCAAACTGAGAAAACATCTTTGTCAACCTGACAACATATGCACAGTATCAATTTGATAACTCATGCACATTATTTTTAAAAAGGGCTGCAATAAAAGAAAACACAACGGAAGTGTTTCCTGGGACACATAAGAGTGATGGACACCTGCTTGTTTTTTGTATTCTCCAACAGTTCTTGCTACTCCTGCTCAAGAAGTTGGCTGTGATCTTGGAAAAAAAAAGTTAAAATGTGAGTGATTTTGATTCATTTTAAACAAGCAAGTGTCCGTCCCTTTTATGTGTCCCTAGAAACACTTTCGTTGTGTTTTCTTTTTTTGCAGTGCTTTTCTTGAATCCTGCGCGTGGGTTATCGAATTGATGCTGCGCATATGTTGTCCAGTTGATGAAGATGTTTTCTCAGTTTACATGTGTTTTGTCCTTATACAGTCTATGGTTTTGTCTATTTGCATTTGTTGTCGTAATTTGAAGTGGGTTTGGCCCTTCTCAGCCACCGTACATTTACTTGGAAATATGTCACCACATGGCACTTAGACACAATGGAAATACCATTTCAGGGCATCTTCAACAGTGGGAGAATTTTGGATTCTGTTTCCCATGTTTCCAGAATCCTTTGCATATGCACTTTAAAGTGTCAGAGTTTTCAACCTAAAAGTAATTTTTAATTCCCCAAACTTTTATTTTTTGGAGAGTACATTCCCAGAATACTTGGCTGAAACTACCTGCCGACCACACCATCTGTCAGTATTGCTTTGCAATCCAATCTAGCAGACAGACTTCAGCAGGAGAGACCTTAGTATGTGCTGCACTTCACAGCAGTCAATTGCATCTCAGCTGCCTTCGCTGTCAGACCTCATAAACGGTGTCTGGACTCAACATTCTAAACAACAATTCATGTTGCACTTTACATCTGAACCAGAGACAACCAGTCCCTTCCATCAGCCTGACCCACTGAAACATTCTGGCGAACCAGTTTGGCCAGCAGCATCACTTGTGATTATAAAAGATAGATGTAGCCTCTGTTCCTGAAGCAAAGCCTGGAGCTGTTTTCTTCACCGCTTTGTTCTTGCAGCCTGTTCCTGTCACATTGCATGCTTTTTTGTTCCTGACATCATCTTCACCAAACAGAAATAATACATTTATTGTATGTAAAATCCTATCCTGACTCATCTAGCTTGTTCTGCTAATGAATCAAGGTCCAGTGCCCACACTGTAATTATTATTTAATATTAAGATGCATTAGCAAAATGTGATAATTGGCAGCTCCAAAAAGCATCAAAAGGTTCTCAACTGAGTTCTGAGTGTCAGTGTACTAATAAACCACCTTCTGGCTCTCTGTCGTTGATTAAGGACCAACACTTCAACAGGAATAAAAAAACAAGACAAGTTTATTGTGAGCAGCAAAAACTGTCTCTAAAATCTATGCAGCAGCCATTATGGAGCCGCTTTGAGGCGTGAGTGAGAGTCTAAGCACAAAGGAGAGGGAGCGAGCCAGCAGGGGACGACAGCCAGGTAACCCTACCCTCCTCGGACCCCCATCAGCTTCTGTGAGAAGGGGGAGTGACAGCAGAAAGGTGGCATGGCAAATGATGGAAACCTGAACCGATTCCCTTTCTCCCCTCTCGACTCCTACTCCTGAGATCTTTCACTCCCCCTCACCACCACCGCCGTGCCTCACATATATATTACTGTACCTTCTGCTAGCCGCTGTTTCACTGACTGATTGATTGACTGGCTGACTCACTAACTGTCACTCATGCTCCTCTTATATTTCATTATCCTCTGCCTCACTCACATCCACACTGCCCTTTGTCTTACAAAGAGGCAAAGTGGAGCTAAAAGCCACCTGACTTTTAACACTCCTTTATTTAAATATGTTTATTATAACACATGTACGTATATATGTATGCAAAATTTGTTTTGTTTTAAATTGCACTTTCAGGCCATCTTTACAGAGTGAATTATACAAAATCCACGGCATGATGATGCAGCCATGCCTTTTTTTGTTGCCCTTCTTCCTTCTGACATTGGCCCAATCCCAAACCGGCTCCACTACCCCTTCGTTTGTGCATTCTTGTGGAAGGTCCATCAAATTAAGGGCTGTCCCAAACCAAGTAGTGCTGAGTGTAAATGGACTATTAAATCCTTAAGTAGCGAGCCTGCATTGGTGCAGGCTGACCAACAAAGTCACCTTATCAGTGGAAATTCAGATATGTTACAGGAGTGACAGGCAGCTAATATAAAAATAATTACATATTGCGGTTCGAATGTAACTGACTCTACAAAGAGTCTGCACAATTAAATTTAACGGTGTTTAATATGGTTGTTTAATAAAATACACAACAGTGGTTGAAATGCTGTAGTTCCTTCCTGCTGATGCGGCAAAGCTGTGACATGTTTGAGGTGCTGTCGTCTTCTGTGAGCAGCAGCTATAATTGTATACTGTGACTTTTGAATAAAGTAATAAAGAAGTTAAGTAATAAAGTAGTCCATCCGTTGCCATGCTGACAGCTACGTTCGTGTTCTGGCTGAGTGGAAAGGGCGTCCCATAGTTTGGCTATTGAGATTTATACCCTCCCCCTTCAGTAGAGGGATGTTTGCTGTTTGGAAGGGGTTATTTTTTTGTCTGAGCTTGTCAGTGTAAGGGCAGCATGAGTGAGAGTGACATATTTGTCAAGAGGACATTGTTTTAAGTTGATATGTAAGATATTCCCCATGGACCGTTAACTTAATGTTTGATCAGTGAATATGCAGATTTATGAGTTTCTCTCTCTCTGCAAGGCAACTTACAACAACCTGCACAGCTGTGCCAGTCTCATCCACACTTGATGCAGTTTTGTGACCATTTTTTCTAAATCTGCAGCTACATTAGTTCCTCCATTTAAAAACTGCCCATAAAGGGGCACCCGGTGGTGCAGTTGGTAGAGCAGGCGCCCCATATACAGAGGCTTTGCCCTTGCCGCAGCAGACCTGGGTTCTATTCCACCTGTGGCCCTTTGCTGCATGTTTTTCCCCCTCTCTCCCCTGTTTCCTGTCTACTCTTCAGCTGTCCTGTCCTAATAAAAGGCACAAAAGCCCCAAAAAATATCTTTAAAAAAAAAACTGCCCATAAAGCGCTGGCTGGCAAGATTGTTTCTCAAAAAACGGCACTAAACACCACCCCGGCTGTTTTTAAATGCCACAATTGATTGTTTCAATTAAAAAGTAACTGCAACCCACTAAAAATCCTGCACGGCAAACACATGATGTTTTTTGGGTTTTTTTACACACTCATTGCTGTAGCGTGGCAGTGTAGTACCATAGGAGTTGTCACAAGCAAGTTCAAGACCCTTCCACTGTTTTACCAACAGGAACCAGTGCATCAATAGCTGGGCTTCTTTCAGCCTGTTCTATTAGCGTTTTTAATTTGCACATAAAAATGCCTGAATGGAAAAATAAGAAGTTTTTACGCTTGAGGGAGATGGAAAAGTTGGCGTATTGACAAAAGGTAGATGCGAATAAGTGCAATGGAAACAGATTTAGCAAACAAAGGATGAGATTTGAGTTAACTGAGATGAGCTGCTCTGTCTTCTTCTGCTGTGGTAAATGACACCTGACTAGGAAATGTTGCACCACCCACTGCTTATCTAGATGAACTTACTCCTAATATTCACGAAACAGTAGTGGATGGAAATACACATAAATGCGTAATTTTCTTCTGCCGAATTTCCACCAAACTCAGCTTATGTCTCCTAGTATCAAGTGCAAAGATAGCAAGGATCCAAACCGAAAACAACTCTGCATTTAATAAACACTGGAATCTGCATTAGTGTGCATGTGTTGTTTAAGATACTGCTGAAAAAATGAAACTGAATCTAGGAGACTCAGCTGGAGTAACAAATTAAAGCATTCAGACAATTTATCAGATGCCGTGATACTGTAACAGTTTGTCATATTTACAGATATTACTTATAGACTGAACAACTAAGTGTATGTATATATAACTTAAGTTATAACAGCAGTAACTATTTGCAATAGAAAGTGATGCACCTGGAGTGTGAACTTGATGTTATTGGTTGGACAGTTAAGAGTCTGCTTGAAGACACTGGGTTGTTTTGCAGCTTATTTGAGCCTGGTTCAACTGTCGTTG
This sequence comes from Naso thynnoides, assembly GCA_029783665.1. NCBI lineage: Eukaryota > Metazoa > Chordata > Actinopteri > Acanthuriformes > Acanthuridae > Naso > Naso thynnoides. The sequence continues at coordinate 4,039,295 of JAQLOL010000015.1, read as the reverse complement.
CCGGACAGGTTAGCTTGTCTTGGTTAGCTCCCTGCTGCCCTGCTGACTTGCACCAACTAAATCAATAAAAGGACTCACACGAGTCTGGATGCTGCCCTACTCTGAAAATGTAGCATTTATAAAACATATCAAAGTCAAATGTGCCATATGTCTGCATACCGTATAATTACAGCTTACATAAAATCCTGGTTAACTGCTAAGCTGTATCTCACTCAAGTGGCATCGCTATAACAAGTGTTTCTCCAAATTATGACTACATTTCCTTTAAGTCCTGTCACCTGCCTTTCCAAAGATAATGTGTGAAGCTCTTTTTTCATTCAAATTTTGACCTGCTGACTCAACATAAATCTGTTAACAGTGATGTTCTTGTTTGTTCATAAGACATTAGCAACAATTCACAAATGTAACATGAAAATGCTGCAGCTACTTCATTCTTTAATTTTGGCATCTAGACCTTGCACTCCTCCCTCACTTACTTGCACTAAACTACCTGCATCCATTATATTCCACCTATATTCTACCTATCCACCTCATTCATCTTAAGGATGAGTCGATACGATATTCAGTGTCGGTATCAGTACAATATTGGCCAAAATCAAAGGATCGGATATCATAGATCTGATTTATTTGCTGAAACTTTCCCATAAATGCTTAATTAAACTATGCGCGACATTCCATAAAGAGAGCTGTATGCACAACAGCAGCTTGTGTCACCTGACTAATTTAAATGGCTAGGTTAAGCGAAGTATTTCCATTCAGATGTGTTATCTACAGCTTTGCTGTGTAAGAGAGGACAGAAGGCTGTATCGAACAGATATCAGTACCTGCACATATGTTGTCTTATGCATATCGGACATGAAAAAGTGTTATCGAGCCGTCCCTAATTCATTTCTTAACATCTCTCGCCCTTTTTCCCTAATCCTCCTTCCCTTCCTCTACCCCTCCTCGGTTCCCTCCCCTTCCTTTCTATCGCTCGATCAAAAAGCAGAGGATATAAATACCTTTCAGCCTGGAGAAGGTTAATTAGTAGAGGGATTTCCAATTAGCTCTTTATCTCTGTAGGGGGGGTAACTAGGACGCAGCCGGGGGCGTTTTTAGATGGGGAGGGGGCATCGAGAATTAGAGAGTGATCAGTTGGCTGATAGGCAGGGTAGAGAGTGAAGTGGTTAAAAGAGAGAAGGCGAGTCGAGAGGAGCATGCATGGTGAGGATGAAAGAAAGATAATGACAGTGACTGACAGGGAGACAAAATGATTACAAAGAGACAAATTAAGACAAAGAAGACAAGAATAGAAACATATTATTAAAGGTGGTTGTGGAGGAAGACTTTGTATTGAGGTGAAGACTGGGGAGGATGACATTACAGGGTATTCTTTACACCTGCAGGTGGTCAGATGTAGGCATCAACCTGGATGCAACTTTGGCTACCTGTTTTTAAATTAGCCATCGCCTGGATTAACAAACAACATTATGCAACACATTTATTTTAAGCACATGACGAGCAGCTACAGGTTTCTGCTGCAGAGCTGACAAGAAACGCAAAAAACCAAATTGCCATTTCATAACATTTTCCCACTGTGGACTCATTCCTAATACACAGAGTTGCAACAGTAACTGTTATCTTATGCTCCTGATTTCTGTGCACAAGTCAAGAATCTCTTTTAAAAAGCTGCCCAGAACCTTTTTTGTTGGCTGTCAGTAAAAACATTTTACACCAAAATTAATGCATATATGCAGGTTTTTTGTATGAGGATAAACATGCTAAAAATAGCTAAGTAAATCCTATTTATATTGCCAGGGGATGAGTTTCTGGGGTTTTTTTGTTTGTTTGTTTGTTTTTTTCCTGTGTTCCATGTATTAGGTTAAGTGGACCCAAACAATTAACAGGACATTGCAACATTGAGGCCAGTTACATTATTAGTTTGAGTTTTTTTCTATCATTTATGTGAGTCTCTCCTCAAAGCTCAAACTTGACTGACACTCTCAAGTTGTGTGAACGAAGACAGATGGAATTTGTGGCTAAAATGACTAAAATTGCAGGAGATGCCAACAGAGGCGAAAAGCCTTCATTGCATCCATGGTAGCTACTATTGCCATAGTTCTATTGTCAAGGTATGAGCCAGAAAATAGATGAAAGACGATAAATACCTGTGACTACTGCAGAGTTATTGACAAAGGAATGAAAGCAGACTGCAACCTTTCTAATTGGGGACATTAGAGACTAAGCTCGATGTCAGTGGGTGGTTGTTGGTATCTCTCTCAAATGTGAAACTGGTATAAGATTAGTTTGTTGGGAGTAAGTGGTTGTCAAGAGGTTAAATGATTCTTCTTCTCATTAAGTCCAAACACATTTGGGTGAGGTCAACTGGAAATAGTGTTCATCCTCCTCCTTCTCTCAGTGATTTCTGGGATAGACCCTGGACACCCCCAAGAATGGATGGAATGGATGATTAGGAGATATGGCACAGCCAATCAGCTTTGCATCCAAGTTGCTGCAATGATACTTGTGGTATTGGAACTACTGAATTACTTGCAGGCCAAAAGCATTTTCCCCATAGACCCCCATTATAAAAGTGCCATCTGTAGAAATACTAACACCTATGACGGCGAACCAGGCTTGTTCTAACTCTATGTAAGAGCTATATATTTATCATGTTTGGTGTATAAAGAATTATGAAATTAGACTCTCTCATCATCTTTGGTTGTTCAAAGCACCAATAGGAACAACCACCCCCCACCCCACCCCACCCCCACCCCATCTGCCCTTTCTTGCTCAACCCGGGTACTCCAGTTTGACTGGATAACATGGTCCATCTGGCCTAGCAGTGTTGCTTTAACAGACCCTGTGTTCCAATACCCATACTACCTTCCTATTTAGTATGCCAGAAAAAGACTTAGCATGGCCCAGTATGTATAGTATGTAAAATGCAGTATGCCAGAAGTACCAGGATGTTCTACCACATTCGGTCGGATTTTGCAGTGTGCAAGCCAGCATGTTTTTCTGGCCATTCTGACCCACAATCCTCTGCACAGCAGAAAATATGTCACATATGTCACATTGTGTCGCTCAGATATAAACAAAGCTGCAACAGATGACAGACGACTGACAGAATGACTAGCACCACAATGACAGATGACAGCACATTTGTGACTCCTATGCACAATAAATATATTAATATACTATTGTTGCACAAAACCAAGCGAATAAATGGGTCAAATGGTGAGTTACATTTGAAGGAATACAACCTAAGAATGGCTTAGAAAGCATTCTTGCTCAGCTTGTACAAATTTTCACTCGATGGATGAAGGAGCATCAGAGTCAAAGCTCAGGGTGCATTATCATGGCAGAGTAGTATATCCCAATGCATATATGCGTACTGCATGTAACAGTATGTACTTTGTGAGGGCAGCTGCAGTACATACTACAAGAAAAAAGCAAAAGTAAGTGATTTAGAATCTACCCAGCGGCTTTGTGGTGACTTTCAGCCTCGTGCCTCTTATTCAGGGATTTTATTTTACTCTATTAGTAACTTCGTTTTAATCCCAAATTCGTGTCTTTGTTCATTAATCTTAATGTTAACAAAATGGATTTGGTTGTTTTGTAGGTGTCTTCTGTGGTTGATGTGGATCATTAGTTCAGTGTTGTTCTTCCCAAGGGGTCACCTAAGGGGGGAACATAACACCTTGATTATTGTGTTTTAATAATTACTTTATTTATTTATTTGAAAATGACTGATAATTACTGAAAATAAAATGCAATTGATTCCCCAACCCTACTATATGCTTTAAATACTTGTTTCTGGGTCAATAAGAAATTTGATGGTCAAATGGGCTGTTTTCGCATTTAGCTAAATACTATCATAACATTGAGAGGGTTGTTTTTTTTTCCAGTTGAAAGGATCAGTGTTGTGGGATGTGGATGTTGTTTAACACAATCTGTGGTATTCACTGTCAAGGATAAATATGAAGGATTCTCCCCAGTATCACATCTGTTGCAGTCCTTCACTGACCTGACCTTTCTCCTCAGTGATCACTGATAATCAGCACTTTTTCCACAACATAGTGTTTCAGCAGGACTCTAAGCAAACATGTGCAGTCCAGAGGAGTGTGCTATTCAAAGAGAGAATCACTCTCTATCAAACGGACGTCTTATGAAACAGTTAATCCTGCTCATTTTGTTTCCCGAGCCCCCACAGACTGAACTCCACACGAGTCCCAGCTCCACTTCTTAAATTAACATCGCTGCTCTGATTTAATTAAAAGAGCTCTGTAAGAGGATGTACCGGAGAGATCGAAGGTCAGCTCAATAATCCTCAGACAGAGTCAACAAGTTTGACATTTAAGTCACTCTTTTTCTAAAGCATCCAATTAATGTGAAGTCAAACAGGTTGGAAACAGGTGGGAGAGGGTTTGCTAAAATGCAGGGTCATTTAAAAATGGGTTTGTTTTCATAGAAATGCCACAGCTCAAATTCGGAAAAATACCTTTAAAATGTTGAACATATTTAATGTGTTTAACATGATTCAGTTTGATGACTTTAAGTCATCTGATTAGGCAGCAAGAACACATGATGAACCCAATCTCTATGTCGCCATATTATACTATGTTATCTGTGTTAAACTTCATAAACACAGCAGAAGCGATGCTATGCTAAACGCTAGTTGAATAGTGAGCGCTAACTGATATAATTTAGTACTTGGCCGAACCAAGAGTCACATCCATCAAAGTACCTGCTTTGACAAAACTAAGTGCAGCTTATGTCTGCAAGCACAGTATTTTAGTGCCACTGTTCAGTGTGCCTTGTAACACTGAGTGCTGCTTTGTTGAACGGTTGGTTCATTTCAGTGATTCATTCATTCATTCAGTGCCACATTTTCAACCTGCTGTGGGAAACAAAGCCAAATAGAGGAGTTCTATCCAAATATGCTAAATATTTAGGAAGCTAAATAGCAGATTTGTGAGTAAATCTAAATTTGAGGTTCATCATTCATACCAGGCCCACAAACAGTGCCAAGCAAATGAAATCCCTCAAGGACTAAAATTCCCATTAAAACCTTTTGACACACATAAAACAACAGGTTTCATGAGTGCCAGGTCTCTACTCTGTCTCTATTTCATATTAGATCAACTGTTTGCATCTCTCTGGTGCAGACACAATCCTTCCAGGTTCAGGCACAGCATGGAGCTCATGAGTTAAAATGCATCAAAGTCTCACAACTTTGATTTGCTGCATCATTTCGTTATCTGCACACAGAAGACTGTGGCTAATTGCATCACGGATTTTCATGTTTCTGATTGCATCTATGTGAGTGATTAAGTGATTTCCAGACAACGTTCCTTCTCTCTGCCAGCACCTCCTACGTCCACATCTAGACGGAAGGTGTGTAATTGTGTTTGTCAGTCATTTTGTAGAACTAACTGGTTGGGGAGGGCGACATGGCCCTAAAATGATATCACAATATTTCAAGGTGTTTTTTGTGTTGATGACATTCTCAACAATTTCATTTAGAACAAACATCATCTGTTGAGCTCTTCGGGGTTTTCTGGCTCTCCTTGTACTTAAACTTGAGTTTCTGCTTGAGGTGGGGAAATACGTTGTTTAATTGCCCTCTTCAGTTGTTACAGTCTTTTAGCACTTCTCGCATATTACTGTGGTTTGTTGTACATCTGATGTTTTGGAACTAATTCCTCCTCTTTGGAGCTTTTATAGTAATTTTACCGTCCTATTCAGCCATACTTGTTGTTGCTTCTGTCCTTGTCATGTTTTTTTTACCAGTATTATCATGGATATGATCTAGAACCTACATTCAAATTAGGATATCGGAGTGTAAGTCCTTCTCCTGCTCTGCGCAGCGGATTCAATCTACCCCTCTATCAATGGGACGAGATAAGGAGCTATCAGTCAGTCAGCTAATCTCCTGGCTTAGGCTCCGTGGCCACGCTGTCAACAATCTGATTAATACTAGCCTGCAGACCTCACACGCTGCCAACTGGCTGCCAGCCAGCACACACAGATCCACATGGTCACATGTATTAAGCAAAATAGGTATCAGAAATACACATGCCACACACTGATTCTTGACATTGGTATGACAGTTTAAAGTCCAACTTTCTGGCATTTAAAGTGCAGATAATTCTTCCCTGAATTGTATCCAGCTGTAATAATGCAGTAGCCGCTTGGTAACCAAACTGTATCACTGTTGTGATGTAACAATTCAAAACATTGCAAGACCGAGGCCTCCAGCTTCCAGCAGCTGACACTTCAAACAGTTCCTCTTACTGCCGGAGACAAAGAGCAGCAGCAGTTCATTTGGTATCAAGTAGAACTTTAACAGTGACTACATTTGTGCAACTCTGCAGCACTGAGCCTGCAGCCCCACTACAAGAACACAGAGCACATAGACTGTGTGTTCTGCCAAGCGCCTAATACACACACACACACACACACACACACACACGCACCAAAAGCAGGACTGAGCTACAAACACTCACATGCAAGTACTGGTTGCTATGTAACACACAACCACAGCGAAGCAATTTGTACATGTCAAAACCAAATAACCCGTTTTAAGCTAAATCAGTAAATCGATACAAAGAGGTCGGCACAGCAGCTGCGTTGGCTGTAGCATCTAGAATCAAAGTCTGCCAGCTTGTATGAAACAGTCAGGCCCTCGTGAGGCAGAAGACTCCAAAAAAACAAAAGTCCTGTCATGTAATATTCATATATATATGGATGTTAGACACAAAATAACAGAAACATCACAAAGACGTGTGGAGCAGAAGTGTGAAAAAACAGCAGCAAATGTGAGTTATTTTGAGTAAGCTGCCATTTAGCAGCAGAGGTCGACCATAAGAAGAGGTCAGAGAATCAACACTGTAAATGTGAACAGACACCTCACTGTGTCTGCATTATATAAGAGAAAGTAATCATGTCTTATGAAAAAAAAATGCTTCTCTGTGTTTAGTACAAATGTTTGGCTCTGCAATTTTGGTCTAATCTTGTCCAGTAAAATGAAAAAATGGTTTGTTTGATATATTTTGACCTTGTAAAAAAAAGAATAGTCTTTACAGTTTCTATAGAATCAATATCATCCACAGTATCGACAGTAAATATTGTTTGTTTAAGGTTTACTCTGTCCTCCAGTGTTTCCAAGTGTTTCTTGAAGAAGGAACAAGGCTGAATGAATCATCAGTCTTTTTTTTTTTTTTTTTTCACTGCTCAGGTTTGCAGGTTTGGTGCAGCTTGTACCGAGTTATGCGTTTGCGTTGCCCCGGATACAAGCTGTTTCAACATAAAACTTCTTTAAATACCACACTCGGAATGATTTCTATCAAGGCTTTTGTTACAGTGGTTTTGATTGATTTATTTTAGGGCCTTAAAGAAAAAAATCCTGTCATGTGTCAGTCTATCTTTTGGAGAGCTTAAAGTTGTCTTGTCTCTCGAGAACATCACAGCAGTGTTCATTCCTATTAGGCCTTGTCTGGGAAGCTCATCATGTCATATGAGCTCTTAAAGAAGTGAAAAATAAAGAATACTATTGTTGCTTGGGTAAAGCTTTGCCATATAGAACAGAGCAGTAAGATAGATTACTACTTTATGTTAAAGGACAATTCCGGGCAAATTCAACCCTGGGGTGTTTTTATGTTACGTTCGGGGTTTAAAAAAATGAATCTAAAGATTTTCAATGTAATTGCTCCTGTTTTGCGGTAGTTACAATCGCCCCCCCCCCCACCTGCACGGCAGATACGAAGTGAGCAGACGGGACTTACGCTAGTTAGCGTGTTTGCACCCCTCAAAC
>JAQLOL010000015.1:4019248-4031397 GCA_029783665.1 Naso thynnoides | reverse complement strand
CGTGCACTTGGGTCTCGCGCGACTTTGAACTCGAGCTATTTTACAAAGATGCCGGTTCGCTAGAGACAAACTAACTCTGCGATGTATGTTTGAATAGCCATTTGATCATGCCTGTGCAAGAAAACTGCGGGTTTGAGGGGTACAAACACGCTAACTAGCATAAGTCCCGTCTGCTCACTTCGTATCTGCCGTGCGGGTAGGGGGGGCGATTGTAACTACCGCAAAACAAGAGCAATTACATTGAAAATCTTCAGATTCATTCTTTTAAACCCCAAACGTAACATAAAAAACACCCCAGGGTTGAATTTGCCCGGAATTGTCCTTTAATGGTTATACTCACAACTTGACTGATGTGATGACTCAACTTTGGGTGCAAAATGAAGCTTTCCATTATTTGCACTATAAATAAATTGACCCACAAATAAAAGTTTGATTATTTTGTGGACAGCCACAGAAACAATATCTCAAAGATGTTTTTACATTTATAGTTGAGAATAAATATTTTCATTTTACTGAGTGCACCATAAGGACACAAGACAGGGGGATTACTATTACTGCTCATAAACATTTACTTATTGTCTTCTTTCGATCCTCATTTTTATAGCGGTTCTTCAGCAGCAGGATGATAAAAGCAGAACACTATGGTCGAGAAAAACCTAGACAGGGAAATAAAATCTACATTTCAAACAGAAACATTCTCATGACATGAGGCTCTTGCTGGTAAAGTAGCCACCTTATATCCTTCACAACACCTCCAGTCTCACCCACCTCTTTCCTCTACCATCTGAGAAGGTTCCTATGTAGGCGCTCACCTTAAATAGCCCAAGACAGAGTTACATCAGATCCTACGAGACCCCTTGGGTCCATCGAGAAACAAAGGAGTAATGTAAAAACCTGTACTCTGGGTTTACAAATCCATGTGTGCAGTTCATAAATTGTGCTCTTGGACTTTTAATCCATGCCCATGGATTTGTATAATCTCATTTTGGGGTTAGGGTTAGGGTAAAAGACAACACTTTTTAAATATCTAACAGTTCAGAATTGTCTTCTTTATCTACCAGTGAACCAGCAAAGGAACACACAAGTTGTTTTGCACATTTTTGATCATTGCCTGCTAATGCTTAACAGTTTACTTAAAACTGTGCCCAGAATGACTTAATATAATGTGAAAACTGTCCTTATAATAGAGGGGCGAACCCACAGAGAATTATCACTCTGAAGTACCCCCCAGCTTCTCGGAGTGTTTTAGTGTCTTTCAGGTCATTACTTTGGTTTCGAGGCCCATAATTTTCCTATTTGAATTCACTCACACTGCTCCCATCAGCACTGTTTCCAGCAGCAACACATGGGTGTTATGAGCAGAACAGCTCTGATAAAATAGCAGCTAGCTGGCTGACATAGAGGAGCATTTCGCAGGTGAATAGCCTGATATTTTCTTCAGGAGTAGGTAGCGACCAAAACAAAGATAAATAGTAATGTAAATGTTAGACTTACATTTGTCAGATGGCAGGAAACACAACTCCAAATGAATGCAAATGTTGCTCTATGTCTGCTGGAGTCTGCTGTCCTGATTATATCACTACATCATATCGACCCATGTGGTAATTCATTAATGTCGTGTTTAAAGCTTGTTAAGCTGGCCCCCAAACAATTCAAGGAGGTTTAACTGTCCACTATTGAATAATGTCCCTGATGTTTGTTTGGTCTTGAACCTTGAATAAGTGGACTGGTTGCATTAATAAATCAAATGTTTCTACCTTTCACACAACAACCAGTTTCAGTTCAGAAAACAGTAGCTTTAAAAACAACAGCTAATCCATCACAGTGAATGCTGAAGCAACTTTTGTTGCATGCCAATGCAGTTAAAAGCAATGGCTGTGTACTTTAATCTTTGTTTTTCCCAGTGTGTTTAAGGGCATTTAAGGGGGATTCAATAGTTGTCTGACAAACAGCATTTTAATTAAAACAGATTTTTTACTAAGTTGTCTGAGAAACTGTCTAGAAGACAAACAATGACAAAATATTTTGTGATGGTGACAATGTGAAATCATTTCTTTATTTGTTGTATTGAAAAGGTTAGGAGTTTTCCACGACGCTGTTAATCCACCAATAAGAAAGAGTTCTCACCAAAATCAACGCGCGTTACCACATAAGACCTAATATAATATTAGAAAACAAACACTATGTTGCCACATTAGATGTCAATAGTGTCGTGGAGAAAAGAGGAAGGGGAAATTATGGACTTTACCGTAACACATGCACTCTTACCTCTTTGTCCCTCTCTATCTCCAGGCCAGCTTCCAACAGGTTGGCTTCAAATTCCTGTCTGATTAGACGCATCTCGTGGTCAGCAGGCTCTGTTGGCTCGTTCTCTCCTGTACCTCCAAGCTCCATGAACACCTCGCCGACACTTGCAGCCTCTCCTCCTGGTGCGTCGCCTCCTCTTCCTGCCGCCGCCTCCAAGCCCACAGACAGGGGAAAGTTGCCATTGGAAACGATGGACAGCCTGTCATGTGAAATTGAGGTGCTGGCTGGAGATCGTATAGAGCTGTGTCGTCGCTGATGGAAGACCAAAACATAGTCAACTTTCCGTCGGCCATCGGAAAAGCAAAGGCCTTCTCCGCTCCCCTGAGGGCTCGAAGTTGAACCCGCTACCTGTAGGCAGCAAAGAGAAACGAACAGAGAATGTGAACTATACACTAAGTACTCCAGCCATGCCCTCATACTCTCATCTGTTTTAATATAATTATGCCAAGGTATCACAGTCAGTGTAACAAATACAAGTTGTTTAAAGACAGCATAAACAGAACCTTAGTTATGCAATAAGCGTTTGAATGAACTTAAACATCTACTGCTCTGTCAGCTCACGCAAACAGAAGTGGCTTTTGGCAAGTTCTCAAAAACACTGAAGTGAGCACCTTCAGCAGCAGAGTGGGCAATCAGCTCACCTTTGGCAGTTTTATGCTTTATTTAGACAGAGTGAAAGTAGAGAGGGAGACTAAACATGGAGGGCACAAGAGGGAACACTCTATAGGCTCTGGGCATGATGGGAAATCTTTTAAAGGCCCAGTGAGAATAATAAGAGGGATCCATTGGCAGAATATGTCTTATATCTAATATAATACATATATGGAATATATCTTAGCAAGTTTTCATTAGTGTACAATCACCTAAAAATAGCAATCTTTGTGTTTTATTGTCCTAGATTGAGCCCTTTTTATCCACAGAGGGAGTGGGACCTCGTCATGTTCATCAAAGTGTCATGTTTCTACAGTAGCCCACAATGGACAAACTCATCTGGCTCTTGAGAGTTTTGTGGCCACCTTCAATTCTCTTACACACTGTGAACGGGGACAGGGAGGCTAGAGGTGAACAGTTGGCTGCAATTTGCAACCACACCACTAGGTGCCACCCCATCCTACACGCTGGACTTTTAGCTTTCAACAGGCTGGTTTCTCACTAATCAGGGGAAAGATTTCTAAATATGGTGCTACGTGTATATCTGTGCACATGTCTGTTAAATTCTCTACTCTATTTACAAACTCTGTGTGCGTCATATGACAGCAACCATGGACTAAGTTTACTTGCTGGAATTAGACTAATCAATTGATTATCAGTAACTTCAGTCTGAAGTGTGTCTGTATTTTGTAACTACAGCCTAGTGAACATCCTCTTGCTCAAAACCAGCCAAAATGTTGAGTTGCAGGTGATGTCACCAGGCAGCAACTTCCTGAAAAGCTGAGAAATTTTCAACTTGAAGCACTAAGAGCAGCCACACAAAAAAGGCAGAAAGCTCAGAAAAAAGACACTCACTGGAAACGATTGAAAGAAGATGCTGGTGCTCAGAAAAAATGCAAGGTGGACACAGGAAGTAAGGCCATCAATATCATAATGGAATGACACTAGCTAGCCTATCCCAGCTAGTTTAGCTATACCGCGATAAAGTCATCATGTTTTATTTGACTAAAATGATAAATAATGTAATGCCATTGACAGAAATGAGATGGATGAACTGATGAACAAATGGTGGTCAAGCTCAAGCTAGAGTGAATTTTTATGTATTTTGGTCCGAAACTGATGTCGCTGTAGCTTTCCCACCTGTTGCATCTTGCTAAAACAGAAGACACGCTAGCAGAGGTGACTTCATCTACAGCTCAATTTTTTTTTCTTTGAAAAACATGTTTTACATTTATACATACACTACAAGCTTCAGCCCTAAATAACTGATTTGTACACACCATTGAAATATTTGCACGTTTTAAGTTGAAGTTAGCATCATCACACAACAGCAGTTACAAAGCAACATTAGCATTTATTTGGAGCCGTATTTTGGCCACCTAGCAAACATAAGAACACTCTTCCCTGGCTTTCAGCACTGTTCTAGCTCTACTGTGGTCTCTCCCAACTCCTGAGGGAAATTTCTGTCTTTTTAGCTGTTCAGTCCTCCACTATGTTCACCAGCTCCAGCACCAACTGTGCCAGACTGCTGGGCACATGACACAAATGTGGTGTTGCTGTGCAGGTAGTGAACAGTGGGTTTTTAGCACTTCTTTGCTTGTCATTTGATATGTTGTAGGTGTAAAATATTGGTCATAGTCTGTGTTATTAGATGTTAAACAAATTGTTACACAAGTCAATAATATCAAATAAAGATTAAGAGACTCTTACTGGTGCTGGCTGTCAGTCAACATGAAGATTAGTTTGGATACATGTCATTGAAATGTGGTCACATGCTTTGTTGGTCCCACTGAGCTAAAATATTTAACAGACTGTAGGTATCTAGCGTCCTTCCACACAGGTGTTTTTATTTATAGGCTGATTAGACAACCAGATATAATGGTGCAGATATGTACAGATTGTGCTTGATTGAGATCTTCCTTGCAGCTGCTGGATAGAACAATTTATGCTTTTCATGTATTTAGGTTACAAGGGCTGTGATCTAAGTCACGCTATATGTGCTAAATGCAAATTTATTCAAATGTCTGAATTCTCAGGGTCAAATCCATGTCCCATAAATTTCCCTTAGACATTTCCAGAATAGAATAAAAAGTTAGCAAGAGGCTAGATTAGTGACTCGTGTTGCCTAAGTACACAAAACTATTAGAAAACTGTTTTTGTAAAGCTAACATCAGAGGTGTGCATTCTTTACTGTCTTTTCATACACTTCTGTAATCAAAATATGTCAAAAAGGTATTATCACTGCCACATTCTAAGTAAATACAATTTCCTAAGTTTTGCAAATTTCGTTGATTTTCACTATGTCAGGCTTGTGTTTCGATGTTTATATGGTCTTGCTCCTCAGCCGCTCTGTAAATATGTTCAGAAACCACAGAGCAGATCTACCAAAGCAGCTTCAAGTGGTAACTGTAAAGTTCCATTCTGTAAAACATCTTTCGCCCAATCCGCTTTTTCTGTAAAAGAAGGAGCAAAGTCTTCGAACGCATTACCCAATAATTTGAAATTCATTGCAGAATTCCACATTTTTAAGAAAGCTACCAAGTTCTGGTTGGTTCAGCAACAAACATGTACTCACGTCTAGTTTTCAGTTTTAAATGTGTTTATGATTCTAACATTTTTAAGAAAGCTATTGAAACTTATTTCATTTAACAGTAATATGAAGCCTTTTCGTATCTAGTTTTTTTATGTATTTGCATGCTCTACTGCTATCATTGCTCATTTTTAATTAGTTTTATGATATTCTGATGTATTCAACTTCTTATTTTCACAAAAGCCCTTCTAAGGACGGGTGTTGCAAATTAGCATTCACTACAAGCACTGTGACACATGCATCAGATGTCTGTTTTCAGCATGTCTATGTATAATGTATCTGTCCCTACCACAAATAAATAAAGGATTTTTTTATTCTTAATACTTCTTACCAATTGAATCAGATTCACTGTACACAGCACACACAGACAAACATGGCAATAATCTTCTGTCAAATAGAATAGCCTAATAATATCCAGTGGATTTTGGAGGCAGTATCGATATAAAATATTAATTATAAAACACAGCAGCTTGTCCTTCAAACTTCTTGAACTTACTGTACTGGGAAGATCTCCATTTGGTTAAGCCTAGCTAGAAGGTATATAAGATGGTAAATCCTTTCTGCTGACACCATGTAATATCTTTACCAGTAGTAATTATGTTGTCAGGTTGATAATAATAATAATAATAATAATAATAATAATAATAATAATAATAATAATAATAATAATGTGTTTTGTGTTGTATCCTGTATTTTGGGTCGAATAGTTTCCTCTAAAGCAGTAGTAGCCCAGTCACAGAATCACCTCCTGCACAATGAGGATTAACTCACAGCTCTCCGTGTAAACTATTACAGTGGGTCGTTACAAACATATTGACACAGATTAGTCACCGGTATGAAGAACTAAACTCAAAGCAGGTGAGAAAAGCATGAGAGTGGTGGTGGATGGACACTACTGTACTTACTGGGATCTTGCCTTCAGTCGGAGAGATCTGCATGCTGTTGCGCTTTAAAGACACAGAGAGAAGAAGAAGCAGAAGATGAAGAAGAAGAAGAGAGAGCGTGAAAGTTGGCTGTTTTCGCAGAAAAAAACGGCCGGATACTTCATCACCACCTTCATCCCCATCATCCTCAAATGACACCCGAGGTCCCTCCAGGTAGTCAACAGCCCAAGAGGAGCGACGGCTGTTCTGCACCACTTTACATTGTTTTGTTGAAGAGGGATCTGTCAGATTTGAGAGGCTGCGCACAAACACTCAGCAGCCTGATCTCATGCTGGTGATACCCATCCATCCAACTGTGTGATCTGGAGGCTGCCTGCGCACCGCCGGCGCTTTTGGCACTGACGGAGCGTACCACACTGTAAGAAATGTCTGTCTTCATGCTATTTAGTTTTGATGCTGAGTCTAAAAAACGCCCATTTAAGCAGAAAAAAAGTGCAAACATTTATTAAAAATATGTGACAGTTCAAATTATTTCCCCTGTAGCTTTAAGAGTCTCTGAAATGTCACGTTTCAAATATCACCTGACAGCAATTAGCCATCTCCATTTGAAGTTGATTTGTAATTAAACGTGGTAGGCAAGGTACCATTTTGCTTTTTGTTTTCATTTTTTAATACCAAAATGTTCCTTTAATTTCACAAATGAGAGGTTAAGATGGATATTTTTTGCAGTGTGGAGAGAGAGAGAAGCCTTGGTTACAGACAGCTCACTAATGTAACTTGAGAGAGACACGAATTACACTATAATCACAGGGCAGCTGTATGTAAAATGTCAATGCAGCATGTTTGTGTCAGGATTGCATTTATGTCTTTGTTTAGTATGAATCACTTAAACAGCAAACATGATAGATATCAGACACACACACACACACACACATCTGAGGCAGGCTCACCCCAGGCTTTACCATTAACCTATTTCTAATATCAGCCTAATCCTCAGCTGAAGTCTGTCCCCTAAACTAACATTAACCTCTAACTCCAACTCTTCACTCAAAATCACGCTAATATCTGTTTAATGCACCCAAAATCTCAGTTGCTCTTATTTTGAAAGTCATCTTTAAAAAAAATATTAAAAATTAAGAGCACTCCCTCCATCATCATTACAGATCGCACTGTCTAATATCTGAAGTCAAGTTTAATTAGATTTTTTTTTCCCACTTAATGCACACTCGTAAAATGATGCAATGCTGTGAAATGTATCACCCACACAGGAAATATTAAATGATTAGCTTAATTTTAAAAGTTCCTCCCTGTGACTATGAGCAGGAAACCCAACAGCGTTAAGCTTTTTTTTTTTACATAAACACACACACACTTTAGTCACCTGTAACAAACTTTGTGATTCCTCAGCCCATGGTTCCTCTTTATGAGGTTCAGGCTCCAGGATGCTGTAGGACATGGGGTCCAGTCCCATCCCAGACATGTCCTTGGTCAGATGGTACAGGGCATCACTGTGGATGGAGGAAGACTCACTGAGTGCCGTGGCCACTCGGATGAAGCCTGCACCATTGGACCACGTGTCTGGAAAATATTTTTATTTTAGAAAAAAGGAGAAATATGAGTTATTGTTATTCACAGTATTGCATCTCGATGGATATTTGTTCATTTGAGGCTCCACAAGGCAACTTAGGGCTGCAATTTAACTATAAAGCTGGGAGACTTTAAGAAATTATGCATTGTAATATCTGTCTGATGTCTAACATGAAATAGGTGCATTTAATAAAGGATATTGGAGCCCTGCAGCGTGCAGGTCATTTATTATTTCAGTATCTCTACAACTCAAATGTGCAGACGTGTAGGTGGTGAAGAGGTGCTTCTATAGGCAGTGGGTACAGTTTATACTCTGCATAAATATTTCCTCCTACTTGATTTAAACAAACAAAATATTGAAACTGTGAATCTATTGCTTTATGGATGATTCAGTTGTAGCAGCTAAAGGTTGATTTTCAAATCTTGTCCCGTGCAGCTCTCTTTTATTTGCTGTATCCATGTTAAAGTCCACTAGATACCCTTTTAAAGCTCACCTCACATTAATACAAGTGTCATGAAAGAAACAAGAAAATATGTGGTTCCTCCATCATAAAGTGATTGAGACAACTGCATGGAAATAAATATAATCATCACACATTACATGAAAATATTTCTTGGCTGACAATTCACTAACATCATTGAAACTGGGCTAAGGCTGTTTTAAGGAAGCCTCTCAAGAGAAATTTGACATTTTAGAGAAAACGTTTTTTCTTTCCACCAGAATATCCTGGATATGTTGAAACTTTACATTTATTTACATTCAATTTAAAGTGTATGTAACAACGTGTGGTAAAGGTCTGGTTAGGTTTTGGAAAAAAGAAAAAAAAACTTTGTCCGGGTTTTTTGAAAAGTTCCTGTTTTGGCTTAAAATACTCATCTTTTTTTTTCACCACAAACATAGCTGGAAAATGTCCCAATGTCTGGTTAAAAATACCCAGATATGTCGATTGCTGCTTGGCAGCCGTCTCACCCAGCTGTCATGTCACCACCATCCCCTCCTCCTCCTCTTCCTCCTGGTGATAAAGTCAGCTCATATGCATGTTTATCTTGACTTTGCTACATTGATATGTATTTTTAAAATGTTGATATGAAATGTAGCAGTTTAATAAATTTGTGGTTTTTACAGAAACATACAGTGTCAACATTTTGTTGTCACAGCTGAGCTGCCAGATGACAGAAAATAGCTTGTTAGCATAGCTTAGCACAAAGACTGGAAACTGGGACAAACAGTCAAGCTAACAATTAGCTGTCACTAATACCAAGTATTCTAATTTAATAGACTAATATAATAATACCATATGTCTCATTTGTTTAGTCCGTATAATTAAAAAAGTAGGCTAAGTGGTGTTGAAGTTGCTAATTTTAGCTACAAGGTAGTCCACCATATTGCGCCCTTCACACCAAAACTTGTCAGTTAGTTATAGCCTATATTTAAGTTTAATACTGATTTACCAACTCTGACAAAATGTTTAAAGGGAGCTTCAATAGGACTGGTTGTGGTGCTGCATTTTCATTTTATTTTTACCTTTGGACAGAGTCAGGCCAGCTGTTTGCCTCTGTTTCCAATCTCTGTGCTAATCTAAGCTAACAGGCTGCGGCTAATGTTACTCTTTCAGCAGAGGGAAGGCTGTACACCTGTAAGCTGCCCAGTATAAACAGCATTTGTATCTGTGAAACAGCCTTAGAGGAGCATTCAGGCATTTTGTGCCTTGCTCTAAAACGTCTTGAGATCCGTCACAAAGACGGTGGAGAGCATTACTCATCCTTTTTCGTCTTACACAGATTTTCCATGTAAGGGTGGAGATTTGATGTGGCAGCGCTCTCATCAAACTCAAGACCTCTTGGTTATGATGCAGTCTCACGATTTCTAGGTTTTGAGGATCAACATCATCCGTCACTTCTCATTGTTACTGGAGCCACAAATGTGCAAAGCGGCCTAGTGAAGCTTTGTTTCACTGCGCTAATTGATGCGTGTGTCAGTCAATCACACACCCTGCTTCAAAGCACTTTACAAAGGATAAACCTACGTAGAGCCAACGTCTCTACCAACCATCTCAAAACACAAAGAATGCACAGAACACAAAATAATACGAGGAAACAAAAAGCAAAAGAAAAAAATGCAAATGTGTAAAAGTCTTTATTTTATTTTGTATACGGTGCAAAGGAGACAAAAAAACCACCAGCAGATTACTTGTTGCTCAGACACTGGTGATGATTTTTCCAAACAGTCTAAGGAGTTTAATTGCAGTGGTGACAAAACACATAGTTTTCTCTCTTTGTCAATCTTACTGCTGGGTTTTCAGAACCTGTTAACAGATTGCCTTTTTTTCTAAAAGGTTACTATGTGTGTGTATGGTTATTTTAGGGATACAGACAGCTGTAGCCATAGTAACCCACAGGGCCACGTGCTGTGCTCTCATTTCAGCACCATGGACAGCTCTCTGCCTTTCTTTCATTTTATCATTTTCTCTCATCCACGCGCAGTTGAAAAACACTAAAACATGATGTATGACCGCCGACCACAAGATCTGTCAGTCAGGTCAAAAGGGCAACATATTTAGAAGAGGTCTACTGAAGCGTTAACGAGCTATATGGAAAGATATTAAATGGCAACAGTTGTGTTCCTGTTCCTCACAGATCACTTGACAGCAGCACAGTAGCCTGGAGGTTAGAGAGGGAGGCCTGTGACTGGAAGGTCGCCAGTTTGAATCTGGTAGGAGGGAAAATGGACGAGAAAATCCCTCTTGTATAAATATAAATCAGGGCATTGCAGGAAACCAAAATGAGGCTCTGTTGAATCTTTCAAGTATAAACTAGATTAAGCACATATGTTGTCCAACTGAAAACTTACATTCCACAGTCATCCATTCTAAAGTGGTTTTTCTCTTAGCTGGTGGGACAATTTATCTTGTTTACACATTGCATGTTGTCACATCTTATAATGTTCTGCTGTCATATTAAATAACATGTTTCCAGTTAAATGATTAACTTTAAATTTTATATGCTCTCGACAAAAAGTGAAAAAGCTTCTTAGGAATATGGCTTTATCAGAACAATTGAGATATTCCCAAAGCCTGTGAAAAATTGTGTAAGATAAACACTTTCTGTTTTTTCAGTAATTTCTAATTGCAGAGACAAAGGGCATCTTTCAGGGAACAGCTAATGGGCAGCTGCACAGCACAAAGACTTAATGCTGATGCTTTTATCACATGTTGTCTCAGCTCTGGCTCACTCACTGTGTGAAGGCCTCTGCCAAGACGCACGCTGAACACATTTTAACCCTGATTATTTTCTTTAATGTGGTCACTATCTTGATTAAATTAAATCACTTATTCATTACAACTGCAAAGACTTTCTGCATTTTTAGGAGATACACAAGAAATGCAACATCTGTCTTTGAAACATTTATAGAGCAATTTGTCTTGCTGAAATTCACAAGAGTTTTTTTCCCAATTAACCCTCCTAAACCTAGCGTTGCATTGATGTAATATGTTTTACAAAATATTAAGTAACTTTTGAACCATTTAAGTTACAGACTGGCTCTAAACTGTGTTAAAACTGTAAGATTCTCAGCTTCCCAAGACACACTGAATGGTACCTGTGCAACATTCAGGGCTGATTTAAGATCTAAGACATTCGTTGATGTCTGAAACTTTGATAGTTACTTTCAGAGATATTTATTGATATTGACCAAAGCTATATGGTGTCACATTGTCTATTAAATAACACCAAGGATAATATGCAAATAAATGGCTGTAACTCACTAAGAAAAAGGTGAATTTGCACCAAACTTCATGTGGAGCTTCAAAACACCTGAATTCAACTTTCCACATTGAAAAAACAAAAATTCTTTGGTTGTAGGGTGACCAGATGAGAATGGGTAAAATTCAAGACAAGGAATCTGGGGTTGGATGTGGTCATATGGTCACTGGCAATGAGCAGTTAAAGACATGATGGTCAAAACTCAACACTATATTTTTATTAATAAATTCTGCATTTTGTGGATGGTTTAATTTCCCTACGTAATTTTTTTAAAAGTTAACAAAGTCATCAGTCGCCCTCGCAGTAGCAGTTTTCACGGCACATTTGCAGCTAAAAATAAACAACAGCCATTGTTCAGTAAGAAACAT
>JAQLOL010000015.1:3980365-4010840 GCA_029783665.1 Naso thynnoides | reverse complement strand
CAAAAAAACAGCCAGTCTTGCATCCTTTGTTGAGCAACTCGTCTGCTGGCTGACCCAGAGTCTCCACAATGTGCCTCTTCTAAAGACAGAAAACACTGTCATGTCAGACTGGGAGTCCAGGTAGAAAACATTTGGTGACATTAACTGATGCAGTTTTACATCCATTTAAAACAGTGTGCAGTGGGTTTCATTAAAATTCTTACAGTATCTTTTGACAACATGAACAAGGGAAACAAAGACATCTGTGTCATAGGAGTACTGGCATAAATAAATTAGAGTTTGACCTCAAGTAGTACTTACTACATCATATTCGCTCCTTTTCATTTTGCCGCCTCTCTGATGTGGACTGCAGCCTGCATCACTTTCTTCTGACCCTCTTCCTCTCCTTGTTGTCAGAGTTTTCATCAAGAGTCATTTTCCTCTTAACTCCTTGAACAGCACATCGGCGAACAGCATTGGTGGCCAAGATGTGCTCTGTTGAATTCCTGCTGCAGTCCTGCTTCCTCTTAACTCCAGAAGAGCAAGAATCCTGATTGCTGCAGGACTTCTGCTTTACTTTAACTGTGAGAGGAGGTGGTAAATCCAGGAGGTGCTGCTCTGAACAGCTAGCAGCAGTGGCAGCCAGGTCGCACACCGATGAATCCTGTCTGCTGCTGGATTCCCTCATGCTCTTCAACTTGGGAGAGCAAGAATTCCGACTGCTGCTGGGGTCCTGCTTTATCTGAATTCTTGATGGGACATCACTCTGGGTCCCTCTGCTTCTCTTAGAGGGGGGCGGACTTTCATTTTCCCCAGACTTCTTTCCTTGATGCTCCTCATCTTTGCTATCGCCCATCTTTCGCTTAATCCCTTGCCTCTTGCCTTTTTGAGTCCTGCTTGTTTTCAAGGGATGTGCATGAAGAGGCGAGGATGTATCCAGGACATGTTCAGTAGAATCCCGACTGCTGCTGGGGTCCTGCTTTATCTGAATTCTTGATGGGACATCACTCTGGGTCCCTCTGCTTCTCTCAGAGGGGGGCGGACTTTCATTTTCCCCAGACTTCTTTCCTTGATGCTCCTCATCTTTGCTATTGCCCATCTTTCGCTTAATCCCCTGCCTCTTGCCTTTTTGAGTCCTGCTTGTTTTCAAGGGATGTGCGTGAAGAGGCGAGGATGTACCCAGGACACGTTCAGTAGAATCCCGACTGCTGCTGGATATGCACTTTTTTTCATTGTCATTACCAACCTGGATGGGGTTGGCAGTCCGGGGAGAGTCGCACACAGCAGTCTCACTGCCAGAAATCATGGTCCCCTGGCAGACATCCATCAGAGCAAAGCAGGAGTTCACACTGCAAGACAACAAATCATTGTTAGCTAACTTCATCCCTTATATTACAAAACATTGATTCAGTTAGATTAGATGCTTCTTTAATGTTATCTACATGGCATGTATTGGAGATACATCTCCTGTAGGATATTAAGAACAAAAAAATGAATCTAATATATGAAATCAGTATATTGATTTACTGGGAGCTGATGTTGAGGAAGTCCGTCATGTGGGCCAAGGTGATAAATGGATGCTCCAGCACCTGACGGGGCGTGAGCCTTTCTTTGGCATCGAGGTGAAGCATGCCCTTTAGCAGGTCCACGAACATCAGCATATCGTCATTTTCTGCAGCGTGAGCGATTAAATCATTGTGCTGGTGGAACCAGGTCTGAAACATAAATAAACAACAAATTCACATTTCCAGGCATGGATAAAAAGCATGTATGTTCCATGTATGCTTCAGATATGTGTTCATGTTCAGTGTATTTTCTGTGAACAGCCTAAAAGAAACTTACATAGTACAGGTCATCGAGGGAGTTCAACACGAAGCCTCGTGTTACCATCGGCCAAATGCCCGTCTCCTGCACATACTTTTCTGGCGTCTGAAAAGACATGTTTCTCTTTTTAGTGATGACATTCAGAGAACGATTAACATGGACAGACACACAAAACCAAATATCTTACAATCTTAAAATTTAACAAAGAGGGACATTTAAACTGATTAGTTTTTTGTGGGAGTGGGACATCTGAGTGGAGGTCAGACAGAGCTGTGGTGAAGTGGTGCTTACTTTGAGCTCCCAGAGACTGCCGGTGGAGTTGTGGTCCCTCTCAAAAAAACAGCCAGTCTTGCATCCTTTGTTGAGCAACTCGTCTGCTGGCTGACCCAGAGTCTCCACAATGTGCCTCATCTAAAGACAGAAAGCACTGTCACATCTGACTGGGAGTCCAGGTAGAAAACATTTGGTGACATTATCTGATGCAGTTTTACATCCATTTAAAACAGTGTGCAGTAGATTTCATTTAAAAAAAATCTTACAGTAACTTTTGACAACATGAACAAGGGAAACAAAGACATCTGTGTCATAGGAGTACTGGCATAAATAAATTAGAGTTTGACTTTTACAATTTTACTAAAATCTTTAAAAACAGTTTATATAGACTGACACTATATGTCAGTCTTTGTAAAAAAGACATAGACTGACAACATTTTAATAATACAGCACTTATCGAATCATTTATACAGATAACATCATTATTGTGAATTCTGTAGGCCATGATCATCATGTAGTGAAAATAGTGACAGTCCTACTTCAGTCAGGACCACTGCATCAAAAGAATGCATTTACATATATGTTCATATATTTTCAGCAAGTTAAATTTAGCGGTATGGTTCTGTTTAAGGATCTTTCCACCCTTCCATGTACGCACACGGAAAGCCTGAGGCAGGGAGAGCAGCAGAAACTCCCCCCACCCCCAAAGAAGAATCATGGAGTTAACTTCAAGTAGTACTTACTACGTCATATTCGCTCCTTCCAGGGAATGGCAGAATGTAGGTGAGCAGAGATATGGCCACACAGCCCAGAGACCACACATCTATGGCCTCTGTGTAGGGAAGGCCCAGGATAATCTCCGGAGCTCTGAAAGAGGACAAACAAGCATGAAGAAATTTCCACTATTTCTAAGTACTCTGTGTATATTTCTAACATCTTAGAGTGGTATTACTCCTGCTAGTACTGCAGTAAAACGCCACACAGAGAGTGAAGAGATCAAGTGTGGTTCCAGTTACGTACCTGTATGAACGGGTTTGGATGTAGGAGCCCACCCTGGCTTGGGACACCTCATCTGCCAGGCCAAAGTCGATGACTTTAGTCCTGTAGGGCTGCTGTGCGTGGTTCACCAACATTATGTTATCTAACTTGATGTCTGCGTGTATTATCCCCACAGTCTCCAAATGATAGAGTGCGTTGGCGACCTGAAAGGATTAAAGTATTTTTATTTAAGTATTTCATCTTTTAAAAAGGTGAACAATATTTAATCAGTCTTCATTTTTGAATGGACATTTTAATTAATGCATTTGTATGTTTAAGAATGTAGAGAGACATGCTGTGTGTATACCTGCTGGATAATTGGCCTTATCTCCTTCAGATGGACAGGTTGTTGAGCAAAGTATCTGTCGGCCACAAACTGTCGGAGACTTTTGTCCAAGTGCTCGAACTCGAGGCAAAAATACTCCCCGTAAATGAAAGCTTGGTACCATCGAACCAAGTTACATTTGTCCGAGTCCAGAGATTTAAGTTTCGTGAGCAGGGACACCTGAGGACACATGATTTCATTATATAGTTGCAGTTGTTTCTTCAAATATAATTAATGGAACTACAGTAAAAAAAAAAAAAAAAAAGTCAAAATTTGATTAGTATGCAGTTTTTTCTTACCTCCTCTCTTGTCTGCCAGATTAAATTACCCTCATTCTTAATCATTTTGATGGCTACAGTCTTCTTGTCATTTACCCTCTCACATTTTACAACTGTGCCAAAGGCTCCCTGTCCTAAGAAAGAGTGCACAACGTAGTCAGAGGATCCAGAGGAGAGATGCCCTCCGGTGACTAACTGGTTATCCTTGATAGGTAAGGCAGAGGAAGTGGACGCCATCTTTGAAGCGATTAGAGGGTTTCACACCTCCTGCTGTACGTCAAACCTTAGACAACAGCAGCAGATGATGTGCGGCAGCTGATATATCAGAGTTTTTCTTAAAAGTTTCTCCACAAAATGTTTGAAATAGATTTCCAGAAAACTAGCTCAGACAGCTACAAGTCAAGTCAAGTGTTTCAAAATTGAAAGTCTTCCAAAGGTCGCCAAGAGTCACGCCTTGATTTGTTTTGTTAGCCACAGTGGTCTTCACGGAATGTTGCAAAGAGTTTCTGTCCTTAACTCTAGACTTTCTGACAGTTCCGGATTTTGATGAGCATTACACTCTTGTGACATCACAGCCTCAACTTATCTTAAAAGGAAATGTTTTTATTTAACTTAATGTTTAAAGATTGTTATGATTTGAATTTAAATAAGAAGCTAAACTGATCCATGGTCACTGAATGGTGGTTGGTGAATGCAACTCTTTGCAAACACAATACAGAAAAACTATAATATGCAATGATATTTGATTTCAGTTTACAATATGTACAGCGTATAAGGTTCTTTTTTCATCATTGTGCAACACAGGGCTGTACAATAAAATGAAAATGTGAATTTCTTCATCAAATATAAAACAATAAAATAGGATGAAAAGAGCAATATATAGTTGTTTAAATACATATAGAGTGGTAAACCTATATATCCAAAAAAAACATTATCAATCATGTAACATTAAAGGATAAATGAAAGTACATTCACCACTTTTACTCTCATAACCTTGTGGCCAAATCTGCTTCCAATCATTTAACTCCACTTTAATTGATTGATCACAGTAGCACCGTGTTTATTATGAACAGGTGTCATATGTTTTAGCTGCTGGTTGGGGTTTCACCAGCTAATTGACTAGTCAACTGCCTTTACCTTTACTCGGCGCAGTTGGCAACAGTCAATTAGTTGTGTACAAACTGATGACATGACAACTGCTTTTTTTGTTCTTCTGTTTTAAAGAGCCACATTAGTAGGTTATTAATTTTTATGACAAGATTATAAACTGTAATCCTGCACAGTTTGACATGTCACAGTGGATTTTTGAACCCTCTGCAATACAGAATACAATTTTCATTGTTCAGAAAAACCCCTCTTTGTGCGTCCTTCTCTTTGTTACACAATAGTCGACTAGTTGACTACCATCTTGAAAAACTGGGCAACAAGTAAAAATTGGAAGTTATGAAAGATGCTAGTATTCCTGACTTTAATTCACTGTGACTTGAGTTCAATCATCAATATGGGAACAGCTTTATGTCTTTTTGTCAACATTTATATCTTACACTCTTGCAGCCACATGGCACTGTAAATTCCAGACATCAACTCTGTCTGTATGTAGTAGAGACTGTATACTGTATACTACTGTGTATAGTAGAGAAGATGACAATTGATGCAAAAGTGCTAAGATCTAATTACAAATGGGTTTAAATGGTTCAATAAAACTCCAAAACATGTACAAAAATATCTGGAAGACTAAAAAGTCTTAAATGGGGATTCTGTCTTAAACATTGAATGAGTTGATACAAGCTGAAAACAGTGAATAAAATAAATGATTAATGGCTAGAAGCTTGACTTTATTGCTTTGGTAATTAAGAAGCAGTTGGCGAGTTTTTTAAAAAAAATTCTATTTGTAATTACAATTTGAAAGCTGAGAAACGATCAAAGAGCAACAGTTCATCTGTACTGTAATCTCACATCCTAGCATGAATCACATAAATCAGTACAATTGAGCCGATCCAAAATAATCCTTATTTAAATCTTGATCTTAAAATCTTGTTTGATAGACTGGGACAGGGTAAAAGAATTATCAAATAACTGGCTTGGTTGATATGACCCTATTTCTCTTGCAGTTATAACCTGCTGCAGCTCAGTTACTTACACTGACAAGAGCTGGTAGTCTCACGACACTTCAACAAAAATAATTTGCAGTCAATTAACACAAGAAATTAAAGCTTCAGCACATGTGTCTTTGGTGCCTGTACCTTAAACATATTTCTTTTATGTCTATTTTCTGTGCAGAATATCCTTTACTTGACAGCTACTTAAATTAGATGAAACTTGCTAATGAGATTAATTAAAAAAGTAAAACAAAGTTAAAAGAAACAGTGTACTACTGAAATAAGAGATCTAAGTAAATACAAAGACATGCTACATCTTTTATTTGCTTTATTCAACAAAGACATATGATCCCCTTACAAAGTTATTATAGAGAGCCATCAGTAAACAGCTGCCTATTTATACATACAGCAGACACGGAGCAACAAAACTATTCATTTAAAATCATGTTTCTGGCCAACATCAAATGTGAATCTAACAGTCATGTTTCTCTGAGCTGTTTTGATCTCCATCTACCCAGTGACAGGACACAGCTGCATTTTAGTAGTTATCAACTGCTTCCAAAAAAAAAAAAGTAGTTAACGAGTGTATTTATGTACTTTTTTCAACTAATACCTGAACAAAAAAAGGTCTCAAATAAAACCAGTAAAAG
This sequence comes from Naso thynnoides, assembly GCA_029783665.1. Classification (NCBI taxonomy): domain Eukaryota; kingdom Metazoa; phylum Chordata; class Actinopteri; order Acanthuriformes; family Acanthuridae; genus Naso; species Naso thynnoides. Next base: position 4,004,374 of record JAQLOL010000015.1, on the reverse strand, counting down.
GTTAAGTCATGTTCCTGATTGGCCATGAACGAATGAGCCTGACAATCTGATTGGACCAAAGTCTCAGCAAGCTTGTCTGAGCCACAGTGTAAGCGAGTCTGCTTTCTTCCAGGGATAGCAGGAGTCTTCCCTTCTCTACTTTAAATTAAGTTTATTTAAGATGGCCTGATCTAGAAACTGATTTTCAAATAAATTTTTGTCTTTTCTGGTAAAGTATTTCCACACTGTTGATCGTAGTCAAGCATGTGGCCATTTTCTGCCTTTGTCTGCATGTCTACAGCTTTCATCCCTCACACTGCATAGTCACAGATGACAACAATGATTGAGTCCTCCAATAACAGCTGTAGCGCCCCCAGCAGCACAAAGATGCCACTGCTTTTAATGAGCAACCGATACTTTTTCAACGCACCGCATCGACTCAGGGTTTTGCTTGGCAACACGGTGCATTAAGCTGATAGCTGGAAACATTTGGAATAATTTAAGTAGACAACTTTAAAAAAAATGATATAACATAGATGATTTTTAGACATTTTTAATGCGGAATTGTTACACTGAAGGAAAGCCAGTAAATTTTACATCCCTGAAAGTTTTTTTTAAATGACAGCTTTTGATTCTTGTTGCAGCTTAAATTTCCATTTAGTCAGAAATTGATTCTCATGAAATGTTACAAAAAATCCACAATCTGTGATGGTAAATACAATCCACAATTTACAGATTATGATCATGTTCATGAGTTGTTACTCTTATTTTATCTTGTCTGTTAGCTTGTCCAAATCTAACACCTTTTACGAAGTTAATTTCAACAAAAACTTGGGACAGACACATAAACTTTGAGTCATTGTGTAAAATATCACAGGATAAAAGATTTTTATATCACATGGAGATTTTACTTCCTGCTGTTTTAATTATGCAACTGAAATATTGCAAATCATTAGGCAGCAGACAAGAAACATCATTTTTATGTTCAATCATCTCAGAGAGGTGGCAACAGCACTGACCAGCATGTGCTTAATGTCATAAAAAGGCCACCGTAGCATGGCAGTGCCACAGATGTGAAGCATGTGGTTATAAATTAGCATAATTAAATTTGACTTAAAAAATAAATTCTTGAAGTTTAAATTTCATGAGCACCAACTTATTCAAAACATCTGAGAAGTATTTAACAATCAGTGCAAATAAAAAAGACTGTTATGATATAAATAATAAAACTCTCACCCTGAGCAATATTATATTGTGATTTTTGAACAGGAGAATCTAACTAATTTAATAATTTATCGTCAAATTATTTAGTCAGTATGCAGAAGTTTTGCAGTTTATAAATTTGGCAAATAATTCACAGACTGATCCTTTAATCCTCAATCAGCTTTTCTTGGAGTAGAACAACTGTGCGGCGCTCCTTACAGTAAATGAGATCTCAGTGACCAGTGTGACATGTACCACGTTTTAGATGCAAACAATGTGACAGAAATGTAAGAGAGACATGTTTCCTCAGCAGGAAGAGATTGACTAAGACTGCCAGAAACAGGAAGTAGTTTGACATTTTTTAAAGAATGAAAACAGAGGGTGTAGAGATGCATTTTCTCACTAACAGAGTGAGTGACAGAGTTTCTGCTCTACATTAGTTTACTTTACCAAAATCTATTGGTTTATATGGTTAAGCGAACAGAAAACCTTTGACCTGAAAAATAGTTTAAAGTGTGCAGAAATGAGAGGTCGGTCACAGACTTACAGTCATCTTACTGTAACCGATTAAGGCAAAAAAAAAAAAAAGTCAAAAAACCTTCTATTTGTATTTTAAGTTTGGTGTGTTTGACTTGGTCTAAACTGTGAAGAGAAAAAAACGAGAAGAAAAAACTACATTTAATTTAACAATAAGGAATCTTGGTGCCAAGTCTGAATGCTTGCAGTATCACAGGTCAAAAGCCTCACGGCTTTTATTTACTTCAAACATTTTCTCTTTTTCAGTCACTTGAGCAGTTGTGCAGTTGTGCTTTAAATGTTGCAGTCTTTTCCAGTAGTTGAAATGACTGGATTGGTGTTGAAGAGATTTACACCCAGTAAATAAACCTGTCTTAGTTATTACACCGTCATTATTTTTTGATCAAAACTTTATACCAGAGCTGACCCATATTTCAAAATACAAAATCTGTGTTTGAAGCTATATTAGCCCTTTAAAGAATAATATTTATAGCTTTCTAGACTTTTCAATCTTCTCTTAGAAAGCTTTTGTAAGACTCTTATTTACATCAGATACAAAGAAAAAAAAAAAAACAAGACAAAATGTTAAGACAAAGTTAAAATCTTAACCTTTTCTAATTCTAAGTGGACCGTTTCTCAACACCCTGCTTGATCCCCAGCACCAGATGAACAAACCAGTTGATCTGAACCATCCAGCCTTTTTCCCTGCAGATCTCTATCTGGTCCAGCAGGTGGCGCTTTGCCTCCTCCTCGCTGCGGCCGACAGTCAGCGCCTCACGGATGTACTCAATATCCTCCTTACTTGTCAGCTGAGGCATGCCTGTTGACAGCAAAAAAATTAGAGTTTCATTTTCCAGCTTCTGTCTTACAAATACATCAGACTGGACTTCTGTCTGAGTCTTTCTTAAAATTAAACAAGGCAAAAGCATAGTAAGGTGGCCAACATGAGAAAGAAAATCTGAAGTACATCTAAGAATTAAAACTGAATATTAAACCAGCACTAGAGAGGATTTTAACCTATATTCCACTTAAAGAAAAAAATGATATCAAAAGCTTTTAATAATAAAGGAAGTTGTACCGGTCATCAGCATCATGGAGAAGAGGATGATGAGCAGGTTGGTGTGGTGCCGAAGGGCGAGGTAAGCCTTCACACACACATCCTGGCACAGAGATAAAGAATGTAGAGCACATACATGATGAACATACAAACATGTGGAAGGAATGAAACTGAGGAGTGTCTCCTCTTGACAACAGCGTCCGTGTTCAGCCGTTTAACTTGATAACTGATTTCTGCAACTATATGTCCGATCCATGCCCTATGATGACCTTTGTGACACATTAGGATGGACGTTTGTTTGCGTGTAAGTGTATCTGTGTAGGTGGACAACGTGTGGTAAGTTTCATGTATTCACATCAGGACATCACATTAATGCACCTGGAACTTTTGGAAGTTGGGGCTACTTTTCTTCCCAGACGTTCCCATGACATACAGGAAGTCTGGCGTGAGCACAAAAGGAACCCACTCCTTACTGATTCCCATGAAACTCTTGTAGTTCCCCAGGATGTGGCCGAAGTAAATGTGGAAGAGGTTCCCTGCAAAAACACAAAGCAGATTCGTTCTGGTTTCCTGAACTCCATGGTTCATTTTCTACAAATACATTCGATTAGGACAACACTGGAATTGCCCACAAATGGCAAAATGAATCTGAGGAATATAAAACAGAATCTGGCAATTTGAAAATCTGGGCTGAAACATGGTGACTAGAAATTTTGTTCGGTATTGACATTGAGAGAGATACAAATTTAAGTCTGGTCCATTTATTATTCTTATTTTAGGGAGGTTGGTTACAAAATTGTAAAATACATTAAAGCAGCATTAAAGACTGACACACGTTTAAAAAACTGTGACTTCACATTATTTTCTCAGAACGGGCTTGATTTTCTGCAATTTTTTGTGTCCGTCCGAATCGTTTATCAGCAGGTGAAACTTTCATTGCCCTTGTCTTGTTTTTAGGATTGGATGATTTTCTTTTTCTTTTTTCAGGAAGTGACAGAGCCATAAAATCATCCTCACTGCTTGACAACTCCATCTTGTCTCGTACTGCGAATTTTCGTAATGAATAAGAAAAGAAACACATCAGACTCAGTGTGCATGGTTTCTGTGTGTGACGCTTTTTTCAGATTACGGATTTAAAATAAGCACGAAAAAAAAAAGGACTCAGTGTGTAGAGGCCTTTATGTAACAATTCTGCCTAACAGCTTGAAAATCATTTTCATGGTACACAGACTTGTAATATAGTTAATGCTGTGTCTGTGTCTGTGTCAGTCACTCTGCACTACATAACTTGAGCAAGTGGGTAGAAAATTGTGCATAACACTTTACAGCACTCTGTCTCAATCACAGTTAAGGCTGATTTTAGTAAAACTGGATCATTTACAAAAAAAAGGCTGCAAGAGCAACACCAGGGTGGATTTCTTTCTATTTGACTAGCATGTTAAATTAGCTGGCGTGTTAAGTTTATGTCATTTGTTGTGGCATTTGCTCAACGTTAAGCTGCGTTAGCAAAGTGTTTGACTTGCTTGTTTTCGATCATGAGATATGGCAGCACATTTCGTCAGAGTTTCAGCCTGTAGCATTTTACTGCCAGGTAGCTTAGTGTCTCTGGTTCAAGTTGCGGAGCTTTGCATGCTGCTGTTCTGAGTTGTATGCAAAAAGCCTAATCATGCAGGATTGCTTCAAAACACAAGTTTCAATCTGTGCCGCCAACTTGGCAACTTTGTCACTAGATTTGGCAACTCTTCAGGCACCCTTGGCAACTTAAATTACCAAAAGTGACTTTTCTCGTTTCTGGTGAGAATGTTTGTGTTGGCATCAATAAGCAGCTGACTGTTCAGTTCTGCTTTGTGTCTCTAGTTCTTTTTTTATTATCAATTTTTTTTGACTGAGTTGTGACATAACATAAAACAAGGATCAACAGAAACATTCATTTGTAGGTCTAAACATATTTAGGCTATTTTTCACTCACTTTTTGTCTCTCTCTGACAACTTTATTCCTTTCCAACATATAACATTATCCATTATATGCAGATTACTTATTATATAAATTAGTTGATGATGTAATCTAATTACTTCTAGCTACTTTCCTTTCTGAGAAGTTGCAGCACTGCAGACAATACGCTATTATGAAGCAGTCAGGTTTTGTTTGTAGCAAACGCGCTCATTATAACTGGAAATTTGGTTCCAGAAACCTGGGATTTCATTTATGAGTGTGCTGCAATACACAGAAAACAGAAGTCCATACCAGATTCTGTGATCATGATGTTGTCATTGTGGCGATCCCCAATACCAAGAACGTAAGTAGCCACACAGTAGCCGCCGCAGGAGTACAGAAACTTCTCCACAGCCTGCTGGAACTACAGGACGAGAAGCAGTTTGTCACACCATGAAACATCCGCCCAGCTGATATTCTATGCCACCAATGGCACTGATTTTTGGTTTGCAACATGAAAATAAATTTAATGTGTAACACCACTTGAAGAGCTGCTACACGGCCAGAAAAACGAAACTGTGGTTGAAAGCTGTGAATCTGCACAACTCACAGCCGTGACTGTGTGGTCCATGTCATGTTAAATAATACCGTGCTATGATTAGCTCGACAAATATCATACTGAAGCAGAGTGTGAAGCGTTAGCAGGACTATTTTTTCAAAATGAGGATGGACTCTCTATGGACTCTGCAGGGGCACGTGTCATGGCTATAAGAGTATTTGTCATGGCAGGAAAATACCCCTGAGTTTGACTTCCTTCCTGTCTGTCGCAATGCTGCTTCCTGTTATGTCTGAAAAAGTGAAGCAGCTGCTGGAGACAATACAATGAATTATGAATCCATAATACATTTCTGTTCTTTATAATTACAGACTGTTTTGTTACTGGACGGATGAATAGCTTTGCGACTTATCTGATTAGAAAGACTTGATACAGGCCATATAATAACTATTTGCATGCTGAGCGTCATGAGACTGAGCTGGCTGCAATTTGTACCTTGTCCTCACTGACACATTTCTCCCGGAGCCACTGATACAGAATTTCATCTTTAAAGGCTCCAGTGCTGCCCACAACGCTCTGCTGGATGTTCGCAATGGTGGTGGCATCCTTCACAATCTCAATCATACCTGTAATAAAGCAGATGGAGTTAAATATGGCCACAGTGTTTAACTAATTTTCCATGTCTGTCCAGTTAAATAATGACCTATTCTGTTCCCAGTGGAGATGCAGCCATATGGTAACAGGCAGAGATCCAGTGATTCAGTCTCCCAGATCGACTCCATGATCAGCAGAATCTGCAGGAACACGACAGGAAACTAAGAGCAAAGAATCGATCTTCAAATATTTTACAATGTCTGTTTGAGACAGTGCTGGTCACCTGCAGGATGAGCATGTCCTGTCTGAGGTCATCGCCGTCTTTGAAAATGATGCCAATGGGGTCTTTGGAGAGAGTGGTGGGGTCGGCCCTTTTAAACTGCAGCCACAGCGGCTTCTTCTTAGATGCCATCACTTTACACTGTTCGATCTGGATGCAGAAAAACTGGATTCATCTTCACGTTCATATCCTCTTGTTGATGTTTTTGTGTGTTTTATTTGTAAAATTGCTTTCATATTGTGGTAATTATTTATGTCATACTCAGACATCTGGCTATAAGTATGTATACTGCCATGTGTGTGTGTGTGTGTTTGTCCCTCACCAGCAGGCCTCCTGCTTTGAGTCCAGGATCATAAGGGACTCTGAAACTCTCAGGCAGACCAGACGACTGCAGAGCCTCCAGCTTCTGGCGCAACTGAGACACCACTGACAAGCACACACACAGACAAACACACACATACACACACACAAACACAAAACACAGCTTAGTTTCATGATGTGGAGATAAGTTTTATTTTTAAATCATGAGAGACCAGATGGTTCGGCACCACCCCTCTGAATTTCAGTCTTTGTTCTCATCATGATTCTTTTGCCACACTTAAAGCAACAACTCTTGCACATGAAACAAAGAGTTTACTGTCTGAGATCGAGAAAAATGTTTGGTAAAACGCAGCAGCAGCTGTGAAACTAAGCACATGCAACAGATGCAGTGGATAATGTCAGACTTTTGTATATCCTTAAATTTTTTCAGACAACAGACTCATTTTAAAAATAGTGGTCGAAACTAAACACACAATTCCAATTATGACATAAACTTTTAAACCCACTCGGAGGAACTTTTATTTGTGCTGATTGTAGCGGCGTGTGGGCCGTAAGCGCTACTGCTTACTATCGTAAAGATCTTGTCTAGTGCAAGCATTTATTTTGGAAGAGAGTACAAGAAACACAGCACTTATTTGCACAATACCAGTTTGTCCGTAAACACTAAGTACTGAAATTATCTAAAAATACAGTGGATCAATCGTGCTCATGAACAACAAAACGTTTCTTCTTGTCTGTGTGCCATAAAGCATTATAGTGTTTCTGCTGACTGAACGGACCAGGCAAAAGCATTGTGATCTCCCGTCACCTCACTAATGGTCTCATTTGCTGATGTAGGTAAGATCTGAGGCATTCGTATTAAATTTAAGCCGTTTCATAACCAGTTAGGTACTTTCAGTAACTGCTTTTTAAGTACTGAATCCCACATTCTGCTCATGTTCATAGTGTGATTTTTAAAAACAATCATGAGGTAACCTTGAGAACATGCAGTTCTACCGTGGGAACCAAGTCCTGCATCTTAGTCTCAGCGCTCAGTGCTCACCTTGTGCAGAGACGTCGTACTTGTCAGCAGACATGGCCTTGACCTCACGGGTGACCTTCTGCAGAGCCTCAGTCATCTCAACCTGGACAGCATCAGTTCACCAGTTAAGTCACTAAAACAGCCGATTACCAGACAGACTGCAAATCTGAACTAAAAGGTGAACAAAAATCACATGGCTCCATCTACTGCAAGGTCCAATGATAGAGACTGTTGTATTCTGTAAGAGGTGTAAAGAGCCTTGAGGCAAATTTGTCATTTTGGGTAATAAAAAGAAAGTTCATTTCACTTAATTTTGTCACGGTAAGGCAGCCTGTGCACAAGAGACCTGACTTAACGGCTCACCTGTTTCCTGAAGTCCTGCAGCATGACTTCACCACAGCCTCTCAGGTAGGCCTCGAGCAGGACTGCGTACCTCTGCTGGTAATGCATAGACTGAGCAATCTCACTGCGCAGGAACCAGAAAAGAAAATGACCGATACGCTTGCTCTGTGGAGGGAGAGCAAAAAAAAGGCAGAAAACAACTAAATTAACTTAAGCATTTCATAAAAACCAAGACCGGACCAATATAGGATTTAATACCAGCTGAATGTGGTTATTAAATAGTTGTGACAAAGATATATTATGGAGGCAGGACATCTTACACTTTATCAAACTTTATTCAGTGCACTGAACATTAAACACTTCACTTATTATTTATTAAATAACAGATTTCCCTTTGCTGGAAAAACTCCATCAATAAATCTTTTTAAATCACTAGCCCAAGCAACTTTTGGGGGGACTTTTAAAACACTTTCAGTGTCAGTGTTTATCAGGGAACACATACACTGACACCAATATATCAGATGAATGGGCAGAAAGACGGGTACCATGGGACACACACACATTATATGCTGCAAAAACTGCAAGACAGTGTGAGAAACTTTTGGTGGCTGTGCTCACCCTGAGAGCTCTCTTCAGCAGGAACCTGACCAAGGCGCTGTCATGGTAAGGCTCAAACTTGACCGCCTGTAGGAGACACACACACACACACACCAAGAAATATTAAAATCATGTTAAAAAAAAGAGTATTTCTAATGACAGCATCTAAAATGACTCACACGACAGGATTTTTCATGTATCAGTGGACACATGCTAACTTATTTGCATCTATTCTTGTAGTCATGCAAAACTCTTTTGAAACTGTCTGGACAAATTCCAAACCACACGGTGAGCGTGTGCAGCATGTGCACCAACAAAAAAGAAGCCAAGGAGCTCAAGCTGATGATGATGAAGACGCTGCAAAAAAAAACAGGCTTTGGAAATGTTTCACAAAGTAGGAGATGCACGCGAAATGGCACGCGAAAAGCACCTGAGGGACACACACAGAGGAGTTTATATGAAAAAAATTAATTATAAAAACTTCAAAAGGGTCCTTTAACAGCGGGACTGTGGCAGTAAGGGAAGTGCAGTAAAAACAGAAAGTTGTTCAACAAGTCAAAGATACAGACAGACGTTCAGACAAAGAATATGATGGCGGGAGTCTGCGGCTGAAATGACAATTAAAATTTTTCTTTATAGTAAAAACATTTTACTCCAATTGTGGCTCCTACTGTAACACATGAAGGACTCAATTGCTTTTTATTTTTATTTTCAATCAATGCTTTATCATACTTAATTCTCAGATAAAATTTCTTCCCTATTAGCCTGAAATTAATATTAGGAAATATTCAGTAAAGCGTTGAGTCAGTAGTATATCACAAGTATCTGAAGCCCTGTAGGAGCAGTGTAACTCTCTAAATACTCTATATATACATATCTTGGAATACATTTTAGATTAACAGCCTGCACATATCCTGAAGTTCACAGATACAGAGACAACAGTATCTGTAAAGAGGTCATTTCCCTATTACACCAAAGGGCCCTTTGTTGGCCTCAGCTCCTAATTTATAATGCTCATGCAAAGTTGACCACAGAGTCGCTATGGAAACACAAGAGGCGACAAACAGCAGGGCGTGTGCGCTAAACTGGCTCTTTCCAGGAGCTTGTGAGATCAGATTAAAGAGGAAACTCACTGACAGAATTGTTTCGTCTTTCTGTTCTGTAAACCACGTGTGCTGGTTTGTGTGATCATCTTCAAATAAATCAAAAAGCTGAAAATGCATTTCAAGTACCTCAAAATGTAACTTAAATATAGTCCTTGAAAAAATGCACCGAATTTAACTTTTCACCGGTGCAATGGAGTAGTTTCTTCTGTGTCACTTTTAAAATAAGTGAGTGCAACATGACAAAGAAAAGACACACCTGTACAAGCTGCAGAAGATATCTGAGCACATCATCATCCTCCAGAGTCTCCAGCTTCCTCACAGCCATCGAGCGAACCTGAGCGTCTGAGTAGTGACAGTCCAGCAGCTGCATGGCCAGACCAACATCTAGACCACTGAACAGCAAAACCACAGCGACAGGTGATGAGAACTTAACCCAGTGAGGTCAGATACACGTTGTCTGAGTAAGAAAACCCGCTTACCTGCTGTCCCACGCACTGCTGCGCTCCAGCAGGCGGTGTGTTGCCAGAACATCTTCCTGTTTCCCCCATCTGACTGAGCCCAGAAGCTTTGGGTAGGCCCTGAAGTCAAGAGGAGATGTGTCAGGAAATTAAATATCCTGCAAAGGGAACAAAAAAGGATGGGGCGGCAGTTGGGAGTACCTGGGGTTGCGCATACACTCATGCCTGAAGTGCCAAAGCAGCTCTTTGTCCTCAGGACTGAGTGGATGCAGGGGGTCGGTCGCCACAATAGCAGCAAACTGCTTCTTCAGGTGGTTCGGCATCTCCCTCTGACCACGCTCCCCGCCCTCAGCTTCCTCGCCCCCGGCCCCAGTGTCTCGGCCAACATTGCGACTCTTGGGCAGCACCACGGGGTAGCAGTACTTGTCCAGTAAAATGGCAATGGCCATGGAAGAGGCTTTGTCTGGATTGGTGGCTGAGGTGAGCTTGTCCGCGTTGATGCTGCTGCTGCTCTCCTCGCTCTTCTCCGGCATTTTCCACATGTTCAGGATGAACTCGCCCTGGCGCAGCAGAGAGCGGTGGTCGATCAGCAGCAGGTTCACATAGTACAGAAGTCTACTCTTGGTTTTTCCTGAAAAATGGGCAGAAACACAGATATCAGCCTTGCTCTGATGATCATCAACACCATACAGTAGGCAAATGTTTGTAGACCTCACCGTCATGGCTGCCTGTTCCTGCCGTATTATCCTGGTAGGCCGAGCTTCCCTTGGAGTTTGGTGTCAGGGGCTGCTTCCCACAGACCACCTGGGTGGAAAGATAGAGCAGATGCAGTCAATGCAAAAAGAATCTCTTACCTACCACTAAAATCTGTTTTCTACCAAAAATAGTTGAGGTGTGTTTAATAAGTTTGTGGCCTAAGTTTATAGAGATGAGTTATACAGCTTTCATTACATTTTTTCAGACAGTGCTTACTCACAATATTCAATTACTGAAACACAAATACCCCAAAAGTTATTAACTTCAAACTCTCCGCATAATCACTCTAAAGTTTGAACTGCATTTGCACATAATGAGAGCTGTATTACTCATTTCTTTCTACCCTGGGCCACGGTCAATCACTCATATACGTGGAGATTTAGTGCAATGATTACAACAATTAATCATTGTAAAATATTCCCTCATGTGCTTTAAATGAAATGTCTACCTGGAGGCTGAGGCGCGCTCCTTTAGGCAAGTCTTTGATTTTGATGTTAAACTCCAGCCAGCAGTTCCACAGCACTTCTTCATTGAAGGTTTTAGAGGACGTCCTCTCCTGAGAGAGAAAGTTATGATTAAAGAAGACATATTGCACTCATTTTCAGGTCTTTGATTTTGATTTTGGACTCCTACAGAGCAGCTAAACAATTGACTGAAAAGTTATGTCTGTAGATCTCCAGAAAACTTTGACTTGCTCTCTCTGTCTTCCTTTTATTTTCCTCATTCTCTCAAAATGGTCTGTGTAAGCTTCCTCCTCCTCCTTTTCCTCCTCCATCAAGCCTCCGCTCTCCGCTCTACTCACAGCCTGTTTTTTCTGATTACTGACACAAAATAAACACAGGTAGGACACTGGTAAATGTTTCTCACAGCTTGCACTTCCTCCTCTTTAACACAATAAAGCAACGTGGGAATAGCGGTCTTTTAGCGGCTGTATAGCCATTAAACCAGCTAATGTGCTCATGTTAAGGAAATAAGTAAATCCACACAGAAAAAAATCCACAAGTAACAGGAATGCTATCAACTTTTGTCTGGTGCTCACATCTTTCGGAAATTTAACAAAGTTAACTTCTCTACATCACCCTGAAAAAACAACAACAACACTCTATTGGAGCCATCTGAAGCAACTCACTGTAATCCGTGAAGCAGAGAGCAGAGCACAGCGTTGTCTGAGCAAAGCTGGGGAGAGGGCAGGAAAAGTGCTGTGTGCATGGAGGTGGCATGCCCATAAAGGGAAGTCCAGCACGCACTGGCATCAGTGTAACAACAGAGTTTAAAAAAAAAACACTTCTGAAACACAGCGTGCGAACAAAGCAGCCTGCTGGGCTCACTTCCAAATGTGCAAACCTCAATTCACACGACGATCCAACATGGTAACAACATTTATAGGTCAGAAAAGATGGAAAAGCATGATAGCTCTCCTTTAAACTCTGACTGCTATCTCTGCTGTCTAAAACCAACTTTCATGTTTTGACAAAGAAATGCTCTTTGAAATTGCTGGTTGCAAAAACTGACAACTGATATAGTTGTGGCTCTTAGCCTAAAATCAAACCCTGCCTTTGGCACGAGTTCTGGTCACCAATTTTTCAGTAATATCAAGCACATGTATTTACAGCCTCTCTTTATAGTACTTTCATTGTCAGCAGCAGGGTTCACCATTCTTCAGCCAGATTTGAGTTACCTTCAAGCACAAAAGATTCACAAGAGATGGTGCAGAATAAAATCCAGCAGTCTTCTTTTCATTTTAATCTCTTTCTTAGAGCCGAATCAAAGAGGTCACATTTAAAGTATTCAGTTGGTGAAACACAGGGGGGCTTTTATTGTGAAGCAGTCAGGAAACAGGACGGTTAGAACTGACCGTAGCCATTCATTAAAAAAACAGACATGGTAATTTTTGGTATTTTTTTTAACAGCATTTAGGTTGAAATATTGAAAAGAATGATGGAACAGTGAGTTGTTTCGCTTTTTTGTGATCCAATAATGTAAAAAAAAAAAATCCTCCTGCCTTACAATCTTAGCTGCGTCTAACTTAGTGTGGATCACAGCTGTCATTCAGATGTTTTCTCTTGTGGGCTGGAAGTTTGGATTACCTGAGCTAAAAGCTGCTGACCGTGGAAGATACTGGCCTCTATGAAGACTATAAACTCCGGGATTTTGGGGAGGGACGGGATGTCGATACCCAGCACCTTCACTCTGAACTTCCTGTTACAGTCCCACATAGAGATGGTGAACACTCGCTCGTGGTCCTTTTCATCGATGGTCAGCTGCTCATGAGTACCTGAAAGAGAAGTCAGGAGGAGAGTCACTACTCAAGAACACTGGGGTTTCACAAACATCACAGCACGGTTAAATTAACTGGTTACCTGCAACTCCAGTGCAGTCATCCACTTGTGCCCAGTCCTCCTTCTGAACCAGGTCCAGATCGGGATCAGGTGGCTTCTCCAGAACCAAATGGATTTCCTCCCCATTCTTTAGACACTGACGGATCCAGTTGAAGTTCTGCAGCGGTTTATCCCCGTATAGGTACTCCTCCCTAAAGTAAAGTAAAACATTAATGAACTTTCCCTCATATAACCTGGTGAATTACTTTTACTGACAGTGCAAACTAGATTACACAAGTAGCTAAGGTGTGACTGCAGATGTGTTTTAGCATCTGACATACTGCACCTTCCACACACTCGTAGCACAAAGTCTGCCTCACACACATTGTCAGGAATGCCCAGCAACACTCTCTTATTTGCTGTCTTGGTGAAAAAACTTTTCAACACCTGAAAAAAATGAAAAAATGTCATATTTTTTCAGAAGCAGCAGCAACGGCCTAAACATGACCACTTGAGTTTATCACTACGCTTTCCTACCTGTGCTGGCGTCTCATTGATGGAGACCTTGATGGTCTGGCTCACCGTACTGATGTGGATCACAACCAGGATGTGATTGTTACTGACCTGAAGAGAGGAAGCAATTAAAGTGAAAAGACTGAATAAAAAGACAGTAAAGAAACATTCTAGTAAGTGAATTACTGAAGTGACTCAGCTATACAGTACATATGGTTTCAGTTGTGATTTATGGTGAAGAAGCTAGAAAAATGAAACCTACCAGATTGAAAAAGCAATATGTGTATGGACCCTTTGATTGTACATATAAAGACATCGAGAAGCCGCCTATTAGAAGGACTGAAGGCAAAGATTTTGCTTTGAAAAAAGACAAAGCACCAAACTGTTTGTTGACAACATTCTCCTTGTTTATTTATGCCAAAAAATTCGATAGTTGAGTCAGAAACTGTGCAAGAAAGAACTGTGTGAAGTCACAAAATATATTATGACAGATACAATGCTCTGCCACAGTGAATGACACTAAAACAAGCAACCACACATAGTGTTGGCATTATATGTTTCTGCAAACCAAGAATATGTTTAATTTTTACCTTTAAAACCTGTCATTTCTACTAAAAGTATCAAAGTGACCACCTTAGGTTGATCTGAATTAAATTAGACCATTGTGCTTGAGCGCGGTACGACGCAACGGGGCCGAGTGTGAGTGTGTCCTTACAGAATATTTGTACTGCTTTCATACACTACTGAATGTTCATTCTATAATAGCAGTAACAAGAAAGAAAATGTTTCAGAATCACCAAGGTATATACAAAAGAAGGACTGATCATCCAAAAAAAAAAAAAAAGTTGCACACACAGACACACACACACCTTGCTGAGCAGGTGCTCAGGCAGCGGCTTGCGGGTCACCCAGGGGTCCATCGAGTAGAGCTTCGGGTCGCGCTCAGACAGCTCAATGCGTCGTGGCGTCAGCAGCTTCCTGCGGGTGAACTCCAGCTCGTCGTCATGCACGTTGCTGACATCAGTCACGTCGTAGCCAATCAGGTAGTTGAGGTAGCGCTGGTACTGCAGGGACTCCTCTGACGGCTGCGGACGGGGGACCAGCTGGATCCGTCCCACGTCTTTCTTCAGAGCTTTGAACACAAAGCAGACATGTTTGACATCGTCACAACAGGGTAACTCAGTTTCTGGGTCCACATGTTGTCTCTGTCTGTACCTCTCCAGTAACGAATGCAGTCCAGCGTCTGGAAGACCTGGTGCTTATCATAGATCTCGCATAAGGTGCCTTTCTTCTGGTAGAGCAGGATGCAGTGGTCGGGAGAAAAACGCTGGTAGAAGTCAGGACAGAGGTTTAAGGTCACCGCCTTCAGCCAAACCTGAGCTTTCACCTGGGAGACAGGACAAATGCATCAATCAATATAACGCACGTGGGTGTGGCTACCATTTAAAACATCTAGATGATGATAAATCAATTTGTCAGGTCACCTGCTCCACCGTCCAGTTTCCAGCCACCTCCAACAGCAGTGTGTCAGGGCTGTTCCCGCCCCGCGCTGGGGTCGGCAGGACAAACTCCACGGTGATCTGATCCATGGAGGTGCCGGAGGTCGAGGTGATCGCCTTCTTTCTTCTTCTCCTTCGGTTCTCTTCTCGCAGGACTTTGGGCTCTGCGTTGCTCACCTGGGTCTGCTCCCCATCCATCGCCTAGCTTGAGAGGAACCAGAAACACACAGAAACAGAAAAACTGATGTTGTGGATCTTACATCTCCTCTTCCTTCAGAGGCAGAGTGATCAAAGAAGTAGCAGCAATACAAACAAGGCACAGACAGATAAACTGACATTATGGGACAGATATTTGTAAGAGCAGCCATGTTAGAAACACTGACCTGTGCCCTCTGCTTGTCTGAGCTCTTAGTGATTAGTATTTAACTACTGGTTTTATTTTTCACATCTACAATGAGAGCACGTCCTCTTCCACAGAATGTTGTGCCATGTTGCACGGCCATGTTTCTACAGAAGCCCAGAGCGGACAAACCAAACACATAGTGAGGGTCTCAAGCTCTTTAGCGAATTTTGCTGCCACCGTAGCTTCTCCTGTCTGCTGGGAACAGGAAGGTAAGTCAGGGGAGTTCAGTTGATTGTCTGCAACCTCACCGCTGGATGCTACTAAATCCTAAACACTGGACCTTTCGAAGATTTGTCACTTTCAAAAATGAGAAAATGTACTCCTGCTTCTCCCGAAGGAATATGTCCAGCTGCAAGGAGGGACTATTTTCATTGCCAGTTCATTATTTTTAGTCAATTAACTTTTTCAATTGCTTTGTATTTTCAACGCAATTTAAATATTTTTTTTAGAAATGCCTATCATTCATTTCCAGTCCAACCAACAGTTCAAAATCCCCCAAAATACTCACCTGAAGTCAACAACAACAACAACAACAAAAATGGTGACACTCTTAAGATGCGGAAAACAGAGAATGGGGACAGTTTTGTTTAAAATGACTCAACATAGATGCCCAGGATTTCACATTAATCGTCTTGTCAATTAATCAAATGATCGTTAAGCTTTAACTGTCAACAATCAGAAGTAACCTTGTGTTAATATATTATACACCCCAAACCAGGCTGCTTTCTAGAAAGTCAAAGAGGTCTAGTGTGACTATATAATATTATATTGATGTTATATTTTACATATATTACATGAAAGTTTTTAAAATGTAAACTGCATAGGCATGGATGTTAACATTTCTATTTTAATGGGAAAAAAGAGCTAAAAATGTGATTTATTGACACTGTCAGTCTCCATGTGAGCGCCATACCGAAACAAAGCACTGAAGTCTTATTGTTTTTTGTCTATAACAGCAATGACAATCCAACACAGCTGATTTTAGAGGAATTAAGTACAGAAAGTTTATCAGTTCTTCTATAAAATCCATAAAAAAGCAGTGCACCGTGATGACAGGCATAAAAATGTATTTTTAAAAGCCATACTCATGATCTTAGCTGGCTGAAAAATCACTGGATTAAATGGAGTTTCCCTTCTTCTTTCACAACAGCAGAGGAAGTTTTGAAAAGCAGGAAGCAAAACTCGAGCCAGCACAGATGAATCTTTAACTGCACAGAGAGACAGTCTGCTGTTATAAACGGCAGAGTTATGAACATTATCAGCCTTGTATTTGCAGTTTAAGTAGACAATGACGACCCCACTGGGAGTGAATACAACTGTTGACAGCAGTCATAGCGGAACTGGGTTAGTTAGTGGTGAATGTAACGGTGCAGCTGCCATAATAATCGGAAGGAGAGGCGTCACATTTGTGCAAAACAAGAACATAAAACGTTTTTTAATTACTTACCACTGACTGCAGACACGGACGGTAACGAAACCCGGAGCTTTGAGCGACCGCTTCGACATTTATGCTACATGAAAAGACCGCGAAGCAAAGTAACAAACAGTTTTTAAAATTTGTGGCAAAGTACTGAGGAAACGCTCTGCCTGTACTTGGGAAAATGTCAAGCTCACCGGCTAACTTCTTCTAGCCAGAACAAGAACGGAACTTCCGGTTTCTCTTTTCAAAATAAACATTTAGGGCACACAGCTAAAGTTTTATAGGTCTATCCCTCTCTTAATGAGGAGTATACACAAAAATTCAACTTAATATTGTGTAATTGTCGACTACTTTTCAAAAAAAAAAAGTGAAAGGAGGGATGGAACTGTTTAAAGATGTGGAAGAAGTAAATATGATCTCTTATTTTGAAATAGTGGGGGCAGCAAGGTTTTGTCCAAACTAAGAAAAGTTCTTTGTGGGTATTGATTTATATACAAAAATGTATACTTAACTCTAATTAACCGAGTTTCTGTTTACGTTTATTCCAATTTATTTTATTTATTTCGATAGTGTTTAACGGAAGTGTTTGTATGTAATTACATTTAACACCATTGTGTCCTGTCTTGCTGCAGTTCTTCTCTGTGACCACTTGAGGGCAGTGAACACTCGTGATTTTACAAACGTCAACTTTTAGCTTTTCTGGCTCTACCACTATTAAAGCAGTTATGATAGCACGATCTCCCTGCCACCAATATCTGAAAAAATATCTGTTGTGTCACCACTGCAGTTAAACTCCTCAGACTGAGCAACAGGTAATCTGATGGTGTTTTGTTTTGTTTTTGTTTTTTGTTTTTTTTAATCTACCTTGCACTTTAAAGGCTTACAAATTAAAATAAAGACTTTTAGACATTTCACATTTTTTTCTTTTGTTCCTTTGTGAAGTGCTTTGAAGCAGGGTGTGTGATTGACTGACACACGCATCAATTGGCCTAGCGCAGTGAAACAAAGCTTCACTAGGCCGCTTTGCATATTTGTGGCTCCAGTAACAATGAGAAGTGATGGATGATGTTGATCCTCAAAACCCAGAAATTGTGAGACTGCATCATAACCAAGAAGTCCTGGGTTTGATGAGAGCCCACATCAAAACTCCACCCTTACATGGAAAATCTGAAAATCTTTGTGACAGATCTCAAGATGTTTTAAAGCAAGGCACAAAATGCCTAAATGCTTCACCAAAGCTGTTTTATAGACACAAATGCTCTTTATACTGGGAAGCTTACAGGTGTCCAGTCTTCCCTCTGTTAAAGGAGTAACGTTAGCCGCAGCCTGGAGAAGGAAAGAAAAAGCTTAGTGCCCAAAATGTTAAATTCCTCTTGAAAGGTTTTCTTAAAATGGTCTTAACTCTTGTTTCTGTGATGTTAGCGAACTGTCAGCTGGGAAATCCTTTCAACTGTGCGATAATTATATTTATTGTCATGCAGTTACCTTAGTCACCTTATGACAGAGGAACCACAGGCTATATTTTTCTCTTTTTTAAATGACAATTGTGCATTCTTGTGTGGCTAACTTTGAAAAGGGTATCTAATTGGTTTTTACATGGATACCGCAAATGAAAGGAACGCACATTGCTATTTTTTGATGTGTTGAGTTAAAGTCACTTTAAAAACCTGCATAATCCAAATATCTATAAATACAATTACAATAGATAGTCTCTCAAAAGTATGAGTGGAAAGTATTGCTCTTACAGCTGCATCCATGACCTTTTTATTTATTTATTTACTTTTTATAACCACAATAAGACTGTAAATTAATCTGCTACTTCAGTGTGAAATATCAACTCTAATAATGATGACACAGTAACACATTAACCACATTTACACAGATGTGGTCCAGCTATTTACTAAATTTTCACCTAATCTTGTTTGAATTTTTTACAATATATTTTTTCCTTTTTTTATTTATGTTTGAATTTTTGAAAACCAATTAATACAAAAAGATTGTTAAAATGCGTGTAAAAGAGAGCAGTGAAAATGGATGTGAGCATTTTTCTCATATCTGCCCAAAATGTCAGTCAAAACCACGCTAAAAGACAACAAGTAATGTCAGATACACAATATCAATATTTTCTTTCATTCCAACTAAAAGTCAGCATGTCCTCGGAGACACACTCCTGTCAGACTCCTGCTAGGTGCATATTTGAGGTTTTGTGAATTATTAATTGCAAAATAAACTATTAACAGCAAAGTGCAGCATGTTGAATTTAAAGTCTATCTAAATAGAGGAAGTGTGTACTGCAGGCTGCACTGTACCTTTATGTCCACTAGATGGTGCTGTTTTCTTTCTCAAATTAGCCTATTTGAAATTATGTAAGGATTTATGGGTTTTTATTTGTCACATGTAAAGAGATACCAGTTAAGACATGCAGTGAAATGAAGTGTTGCTCAGTTACTGACGAAGAATATCCCTTCACATGTACATGTGATCTTACCAGTTTCCAGAATCGACCAGTATTTAAAGTCAAAGTGACCTGGAAAACAAAAGGTTTAAGGTGTTCTGTTGGACAAATTCCCATCACTCTGTAGTCTATGTGAGGGTCTGTATCTGTGTGTGAATTGCCCGCCCCTTTAAGTAGGCTATACTGTCTGTGCATATGCTGTTTTGGTGGTTTTTTTGGTTTTGGTATGATGAATTTTGAACTGTATAAAGTTCTAAAGTTATGGATATGAATTATTTAAGATTTGATTTGTAAGGTGTAATGAGTATGAGGGCACTATGTCAGGTTGACACAGTTTTTCTGTCTATTCTTTGATACAATAGTGGCATTATCTATTCATATGATCTCCTGGTTTGTTTGTATAATCAATAGATTGGCAGAAAACACACTGTGTTATTTAAAAGTACTAGTGCTAGTTTATTTTTTTTATGTAATATTAAATGGATCCTGAAATCGTCAGTTATTTGTATAGCCTACTCATAGTTATTCACCGCTCAAAGATATACTTGGTATTCATGAATGCTTATTTTAACTAGTAGCCTACTTTTTCCCTGGGCACAGTAAATAGTTACTCCACCTTTGACAAAGTGAGATGTTGTTTTTGCTTACGGCTTCAACCTCTCCGTCTTGCAGCAGTTTAAAGTCTATGATTGCACTAAACGCTGTAATTAAATAAATAAAGGGTGTCGCAAACATGTGTGACCCAGAGAAAGGCCACTCTGTGACCAGGTTAGTTGGCTGAAACCACCTGTAGTACAGGTCAAACTGGATTTGTAACAACTGATCTGGGGGCTA
This sequence comes from Naso thynnoides, assembly GCA_029783665.1. Taxonomy (NCBI): domain Eukaryota; kingdom Metazoa; phylum Chordata; class Actinopteri; order Acanthuriformes; family Acanthuridae; genus Naso; species Naso thynnoides. The sequence continues at coordinate 3,984,213 of JAQLOL010000015.1, read as the reverse complement.
TTTGTCTGCCATAACAACTATGAACCTATTAAACTTAATAAATTTCCCATGCTTTTGAGTCCACATTGCATTACAGTTATTGCTCATAGTGTGTTTTGTTACACATAACTTTTTAAGTGCAGCATTACATCCTGTAAAAGCTCTCAATCTTTGTACTTTTCAGTTCGAATGAAAGTATTGAGCCATGATCATTTCTTTAAACGTGCTAGACATAATGATTTCCTCAAAGTCTGCCTCAGGTGTTCAAAAACACCGAAATTGTTTCGTAAAGACGATTCAGAGGATTACATGTTCTGTTTTCTCACTAGTGGTACTTTTGGTTCAGCCATCTTTCATTATTCTAACCCACCCAATGTTTTATTGTTGTGGTGGTGATGATAATGAAGAGAACAAAGTCTGCACTGAACTGACCAATGAAAATAAGCGACGCTATAGATTGACATCAGCGCTGACCAATAGGATCGCAGAGGGAAATGCGTTTAGACCAGCCCACTTTCCCGTACAAGGAGACTGTTTTGGTGAGTTAAAGAAAGTTCATTGAAATCGTTTAAAGGTTTTAAAGCGTTGAATTTGATAAGTAATTCCGCCATTTGAACGATTTTCCCTCGAACTTGACACAGGAGTAACAATCTGTAACTGTCAACGTTTATTTTCTGCGGTAAAAGCAGTTTCGCTTCTCTTCGTAAAGCTTCATTGTTGACGTTAACGTTGTTTGTTGTAACTGCCTTTGCGCAACAGAATACGTCGTCAGTTTTGATGTATTTAAATGTATTTTCACATAAATAGTCTCAAAAAGTCGTTAATTTGTCTGTTATTACACAGACGTTGAAGCCTTTTCCTCTTTTCGTCGACGTAACTTCAGTATTTCAACGGTACTTTTGTTTCCTGACGACAAATTACGCTGCTTCGTCAGAAGTTTTATCAAAGCGTAAACACGTTGACACCAGTAGCGGTTAATGGCAGACGATGATGTCACAACAGTTGTTTGATATTGCACAGTTAACGTCGTGATCTTTTGTGTTTTTAACTCCAACTTTATAATGTATTATCGCTGCCCTTCAGTATTGAATGAATGGGCTCTTTGTGCGCATGCGCGCAGGAGCTCAAAGTTTATAAACAAGAGGTAGTCACATGACGAGCATTGCGAAACAGACTACAGAAGCACTCTCATCATGTTTACTTGTTTGAAACTGAATGTTGTGCGCAATTGTATTTTTATTTTTATGTTTTTGAAAATGTGTGTAATGTTATTAGGTGATGGCAGCCAGCTCAGTGTTACATTCACCCTATTTTTTCCCTACAGTACATTCCCTTTTATCTAAATTTGATTGTTCATAAAAAGAAGAAATATATATTACATAGAACATACAGTTACTCAGCTGTCTGTATGTTTCAGTGACATCATGGTTTGGGAGGTGGTGACCCCGGCTGTGCCGCCCGGTGACCCCAAACATCAGAACATGAAGGACTCAGAGCCTCAAGGTGAGCTCACAGGTAGCCACAAAGCAGCAGAGTTCACCCACGTGTACTGTACGATCGCTGACACAACAACCACACAGCAGCAGTATGCAAGTTCTGTAACGTAGTGTTGCTTTAAAGGGGCACTCCAGTGATTTAATGTTGCACTTTCATAAAGTTCAGGGGCTCATAAGAGACACAGGAAAGAAAAATGCTCACAATCAAAGCAGGAGAAGATGATATCCAGAAGAAATCTGACATTTACTACTCGCAGCATTTTGTGTCAAAACCTCCCTGCATCAGCGCTGCACACTCCTCAAACTCACGACATCATTCAGGTTATGTTTTTGAACATGGGAAAACTTTTGGAGATCTACAGAAAATAGCTGAGTTAATTAATTAAAATGTGAAATCGGAAGAATTTTTATTTAATTTTAGTTCTTTTTCATTCAACCAACAGCCAAACTAATCTTTAAAACTGAGAAAGCTGTTTCCCTCCTCCTTCTTCTTCTTATTCATTACTGAAAGTGCTATGATGCTTTAAGGACAAATACACCCTGAAATACTCTGAATGAATCAGGTGTCTTGTTGTTTGTGTGGTCTTGCCTTCAGAAGTGATGATGGCTGCAGATGGCGACCGGTCACATGACCTCCTCTGCTGTGAGGAAGGCCTCCCCTCCTCACCTGGCTTCCCCACCAGTGACAGTTACATGGAATATGGTACGTGAACACCCGCATGCACCAGGTTTAACACAGAGTATGGATGAATAGCACAACAGAATGTGGGTTTCAGGGTTTTTTTAACCAATCATAACAGCCACCGTTTCTCTTCTGCTTTCAGACGACCTCCCAGACCTGCAGGAGGTTGAGGAGGAGGCGGAGCCAACAGCACCACTTGTCTACCAGGTGGACATGGGTGTGTCACACCAGGAGCGACATGCACACACACAACCCCCAGACACACACTGGCTGACACAGCTGGCTCACATCGCCACGGGACCCCAGAGCCCACTGTTACAGGAGCCTCCTCACAGCAGGTAGGCAGCTTTGTACTTCATGCACTGAGACATAAATGTTACTGATGAAAAACGTGAATTTAACATTATGTATATGGCTGCACGGTGGCTCCAAAAACAATGTTGCAGACCTGAACAAACAAAAATAACTTGCCAGCAAATTTTGAATCTAAAAGTATCAAAATCGGGCTTAAAATGCACAATTTGTGTTGTAATTGTAAAAGTAACTGTTCCTCAGATTGTTAAAGATCCCACATGGAATCTCACTAATGCTCATGGTTTGCGTTACTATGTGATTAGATGCGGCTTGGAAAACAACGGCAACGACATTAACATCAAGGAGTGATAAAATATATTCTGTAAACTTTAATATCACAGAAACGGCACTTTGTCTGAATGTGACCAACTGCTGCAGGTCACAACATGACAGTCAGGAGATTCTCTGTGTTGTCAGTATGGGCACCACCGATGAACCTGTGTGTCATTTTCAGCTCCTCCTCAAATTGCAGCTCCAGCACCAGCAATCTACATTCCTACGCTCGGCCTCCTCCCCCTCTTCCCAGCAGCTCTTTGTTGCCCCCTAGAGGCCACGGCAGGGAGCGTCAGCGCAGCAGGGTAGAGATCATGTTCTCCTACTTCCTCCAAATATTAAAACAAAGGGTTTTATTATCTTGAAAGCTGTGTATGTGTGAGCTGGTGTGTGTGTGTGTGTGTGTGTGTGTGGTTTTTTTAAGTGCAAGTGTGTGGAAGCTGCTCTTTACACTGACGATGCTGCTGCACCATGTTTCCGCAGAAGAGCAGCGAATGTGGGTCTGCAGTGTCAACCAGATCCTCTTTGTCTGATGATGAAGACATGGGCTGGAGCGTATCCTGGCCACCCACTGTCTGGCACTGCTTTCTCAAAGGTGAGGAGTCACTAGTTACATGTAACTAAATCACATAATTTAATTACAAAATAAATGTTGCTGTAATCAGTTGCAGTTACTAAGACAAAAAGTGTAATTAAATTACAGTTACTTATTAAAATGTTTCTGATCACAAAGGGGGTTACATTTGAAAAATTTCAGTCGAAAGCTTAGACTATATGTCGAATAATATTCATTAGGAAAAGTTTGATGCTGTTCTGATGCTTTTGATTGGTTCTTCTGTCGCAGCTCCTAATGTCTGCCATTAATACTGCTTGGTTTAAACATTTGAAAATGGTTGACAGTTGAAAACATTTTTTAGAAACTTGGAAAAGTAATGAAAAATTTTAATCAAATGTAATGAGTGACATTACATTGATAAATTAATTGAAATAGGTACATTACTTATTACATTTTAAATAGGGTAACTAGTAATCTGTAACCTATTACATTTCCAAAGTAACCTTCC
>JAQLOL010000015.1:3966241-3980265 GCA_029783665.1 Naso thynnoides | reverse complement strand
ACACACACACACACACACACACACACACACACACACACACACACACACTACTTAATTCAGTGCTTTTTCCTGCTGTCTAATTTGTTCTCTGTGTCTAACAGGGTTGTCAGGGAAATTAAGGCTGCAGGCAAGAAGAGAGAACGATCAGCACGACCTGTAGTCGGCCTGAGGCTTGCCTCCATCTCCAAAAGTGAAATTTTGATCCAATCTTTCTAAAGATCCGAATCTTACCACTAGGGCTGTAGCAATGGACACATGAACAGGATTCCGTCATACTGACAAGCCAACCACAGGGGCTGGCGAACAACTGCCACGACCATGTGACTCTACACATGACATATTTAGTCTTTTTTTAAGACGGCAACAACTGCAGCTCCCCTGGTCTCAAAAACCGAGTGGATCTTTGCCTGTTTGTAAACATTTTTGGCTCTTAACCAAATAAACAGGAAGATCCAGCAAATTTAGATGAGGCAGTGTGCAAAACGTGTAAATCTGCATCCCAGAGCCGTTACACTGAAGAGACTCAACAGAAGCATTGTAGGGTGTTAATGCGACATTCTGCGCCCTTAATCCTCACAAGAGAAATTCCTTCACTGTGATAGCCCAGCGTGTCAGAGTAAAAAGAGCAGCGGAGTCTAATCTTTGTAGACAACTTGAGCGGCTCTAAAAATGTCACTTCCTTTCCTCTTGCTTTTAAAGGTGCTAAACGTAAACATTTAAAGTGTTAAAAATCATTATTTGTACATAGTAATTATAACATTACCGTAACATTTTAAAGCTTTAGAGCACCGTAGCCTTCTGTGTCTCAAGGGGACATTTCCTCCAAACAAAATCACAAAGCAGATTAACTTGATTTTTATAAATGACTGGAGTTCATCTCCACGAGTTATTAACCAGCAATGTGACAATAAGGAAAAAAGAGATTCTGTCATTTTCAGTTTCTCATCATATGCTTGAAACAGGTGGAAGTTGTGGTGCTGTAGCATTTTATTTAGAGAATGTAGCTTTTTTTTCCCAAAATTCTATATTTTATATAAAGATATATGCAAAGTATTTTCTCGCCTGTATTACTTACATTTGCACTCATTGTATTGCACAAAACTACATATTTAACTTTGCTTTAATGTCATTTATTGTGTTATATTTAGATATTAAATAAATGTACGCCATAAATATTCAAGTAGTGGCCACAGGGTTTTATTTACCTCAGCATGAGAGTGAACTAGGCCATAATTATTGACAAGCTGTTAGGTGTAATTTCTCCAATATTTAAAAAAAAATTTTAACCACATTTTTAGTAAAATACCTTCACATTTTCTAAACATTCAAATCAGTTCACAGGAAGAATTAACTTGTCTGTTAGGCTTTTATTTTGAAAAGAAAAAAAAATACTGCTAAAGCAGACTTTTGCATGACAGCCATTGTATTAGAGGTGTTAGTTGTAGCATGTTTTCCCGGCCTTTATGTATGTTTGGCTTTTAATTAAGAATTTAGTAATTACTTCTTGTTGTCACAAAGGATATTAGATCTCATGCCTGTAGGTTAATGCCTGCAGGCTGCAGGATGACATGAGAACTTGATTTGAAATTATTAGACATCATCTACACTGCTGCAGTGTCCTTGACCAAGACACTGATTGCCCAGCAGCTGCAGGGGGGAGCGATACTCTAAATACAGGAATTCATATAAAATATTTAAATATTTTAAAGGCTTAGGGTGAGCAAAATTATTAATTTTTATTGTAACATCTGGATGTGCCATAATATGTCCCTTGGCTGTGTTTTATTTACAATATGCCTGTGAATAATCAAAGAGACGTTCATAGAGGTGACTCATGGCTTCCACTGGCTTTCCTAACAGTGAAATTGAGGAAACAAACAAACAAACATACTAAAAAAGCTTGTCTGTCTGTCCCAGCCTCTTGAGGTTTATCTCATCTGCTAAGTTTTGATGCTTTACGTCAAAGGGTAATGAAACCATTTCTTTCCTCTGTCAGGCAGGTAGTGTGCACACTGAGAAAATACAAAACATTTAGGATGGCAAGAGAGAGATGAGGTAAATGGTGTGGGGATAAAACTGCTTCAAGCTGATACCATGACGTCACTGCTTAACATTTACTGTGATGTGGAAGTGGACTGCGTTGCCATCAATTACTTTTATTTTTAGAAAACAGGAAGTATTGTGTTGTTTTAACCAGGATGTTGTGGACTTGAGAACGGAGGTCAAACAAGCAAGAGATTTTTTTTTTTTTAAGCTGTGACCAGCAGCTCTATAGGTCGCTCTGTCAGTCGGTCCGTCCACAAAAATTCCCCACTCATTGGCGGTCACAGTTTTCACCCTAGGAGGCTGAATTTGGCATTGAGGTCAAGTGTATACAGAAAGGCGTGTGGTTGTGTTCATGCCAATTGCCTATGGGGGCGTGGCAATGGGAGGGGCCTACTGCAAAAAGGTGCATAACCTCCAATTGGATTCACAGACTTACACAAGAGTTAGTGGAAAGGTTGATCTTGAGCCAAAGAACAGCTGTTTGACTGTTTGGGCCAGCTGGCAAAAAGGAGGTGTGGCAGTGAGGTTATGTAACACATCCTAACTTTGTGGAAACACACACAAACACTTTTACTGATTATGGCTTGCCTCGCCCCTACACTTAGACCCCGCCTCCCTCCATTACTCATCAACTGTTTGTCTTGGACTATTGTGGGAGGCTTATTGCATAAGGCGACAAACTTTCTTTCTTTCCAAATATTCAGTAAAGAAAGGATTTAACATTCAATCAAGTAACACAGTATTTTGCATCCCAGTATTTTTTTCTGCTGGTGGCAGCTATTGAAGATTGGCACTCTTCATCCAGTTTTCATTTTTGTTGCTTATGGTAGCACCTTTGGCTCAGATGATGGAGGCTTTCGGAAATTTTTGCTCATCGTGGTAGTTTATTCTGCCAATGTTTGAATGCTGTTCAGAGATCTCTCCACGCTGAAAGGACAGTGAGTCAGTTGATCCTATGTGGGCTCATCAGAGAGGTGATGAGGTTTGTCGTTATCTGTAAGGGTGAAAAATTGGTATTGGCCCCAGACAGTTCAGAATTGAGCCTGCATCATTATCGCTATTTTCGAGCTATATACTGTGTTTTAAAAATGTTTTTTCTGGGCACTTTTATACTTGAACCAGAAGTGTGGCTGAGCACAACACCTGTCAGCTGACCAGTCTGCTGATTCATCACACGTTTTGCCTGAAAAAGAACCCAGGGCAGATAAGAAAAAAAATGTTTAAGTATAAATCTATATCCCAAATAAAAGCCCACGTACACCTCTGTGATAGTCTCTTAAGTACTGCATGCATCATGTGAAGTTGACAGATGTGGGAGCCCAGATGTGTGAGGCTTTAGAAACATCATGTGATTGAATGAAAGTGCTTCAAATAGTTATATCCATGCAGAGTGTGAAGAGAAGTAGATGTGCTTGGGGTGTGATGTTTTTAAGGAAAAAATAAAATTAAAAAGGAAAAAAAAAAATACTGAAATACTCCCAGGGTGGACACTTTCCTGTTCTCACGGCATAACGAGGTTTATTCTTAATGCACTATATACACTTTATCTTATGTGACTGCTACAATATAATGTGTAATGGCAATTGTTCATGAATATACAGAAATATATATTTTTGGTTTTGACTTAATCTTTGTTAACCCTTCATGGTTGTGCATCGATTATTTAACTTTTGTCTTTACTGTCATGTCATGTACAAGTCGATCAGGGGAGACAATGCAATACAAATATTATGGTAGAAATAAAAGCATGAAAAATCCTCTTTGTCCTGTGTTTTCGTGTCTATGACCATTTAAGAAAAAATGCCGGAATACGTTTGGGTCTGAACAAGTAAATTTTATTTTTTTTCCTTCAAGAAAATGACAAAAGTCTAAATCATAAACAAGATTTGTTTTAACCTGTTGCTATGTACAAACTGCACCAGTTTATGGCTGGAGAGATGCTAAGCTGCTACTGTAGTCATGGTGATAAAAAGAGAGAAACATTCTTTAAAACTATAAACATGATCAATATTTCCAGGCTAAAATTATCAAATAGAGTCCACACAGTTATATATGTGTAAATGACTAGAAAATCACTTTTCATAGTAAAATAGAAAATATATAGAGGTACAGTATAAACATACAGTAATTTGGCCTTTTGAAGTATTCAGGGATATTTACACAAAGTTCAGACATAGAACAGTTGATTCTGGCTCAGTTGCTATGGCCTCCGTGAATTGTGCCATTTTGCTTCCCCAGACGATCAGAACAAATGGCACAGAGTGGACGCAAAACAGGCACAGACAGAAGCTGCGACAAGGTTTTTAAAGTGATTCAGGTTTAGTGATCGTGTCTGAAGCAACAGTAGCGTGGCGTCCCTCAAAATGAAAAAAAAAACAGTCACAGCGCGTGGCACAGTGATACAGGGGGGCTGCAGGGATCCGACGTCACACGACGAAAAATCACATCAAACATTCAGTTCAGTTCAGTTCAGTTCAGCTGAACTGTTGACTGATTAGATGGACTAATCTTTCTGTTGCAGTAGCAGGTAGAGAGGTGTCGATATTTTTGTCCTTTATAAAAGATGTTATCATTTGAATTAACTGTTAACTGACATTAATTCAAACTGGAATTATTTACAGCCCTGTCAGGCTTGCAGGAGATTTCATGTCTAATATCACTAAAAAAAATCCAAGACTGACTACAAAATATCTGAGCCTGATGACTTGTTCTTTCTGACCTTTATGTAAGAAAGCAACAAGAGCAACAAAACTTTTAGAAAATAGAAAAAAAATTACAGATCATTATTTTGGCATATTAGTTACACAGTTGTTGTATCAAAACAGGTTTGAAGTACCAGAACATGAAATACAAAAGGCACGAGGGTGCCCTAGACCACAGAGCCAGTGGCAACATGAACAGAGAAAATCCATAGAACACCAACAGTCAGTACTGTCACTAGTGAGGCCTGAAGAGATTCTGGATATTTTAAACGTTTCAAAACAAAACATTAGGGACAGCGGCTAGTTCCAGCCTCAAAATCTGCTGGTTCATGGAAAACAAGGGTTTAGGAAAAAGTAATCTCCCACATCATTTCCCTTTTTTAACAGTAAAGTCATCTTGTTCAGCCTTCAGTCGTATTAAAATGTATTGTTATCTTTTTGTTTTTAGAATTGAATACGAGTCAAGAAAAAGGCAAAAATAACAATAAAGCAAGAGAAGAAAATGAAAGAAACAAAGGAAAATAAAGATTTATGTGTTGAGAAATTCTTATAGGTAGAAATTTGATGTTTTTGTTTATTTCTTATTCATTTAGTTTTAAATGAAAGCCCTCTATGGGTTTTTGGCTGTTACTCATAAGCTGCTCGAGGCTTCGCGCTGAGCACCAACAGATACAACACTGAAAAATATGCAGGTTATTGTTGAAAAGGCAGTGAAGCTTGTTTGGTACCACTTTCAAATAAAGCGCCTACAGAAAGTGCAAGTTTAACTAATGTCTTTTCTTTTTTAGAACAATTACTGACTTACCAAAAATCCCATCAGCTGGTGTTTAGCCTTTCTGCTCTGTATAAATGCGGTTATGAATCCTGGCAAGTCATTCAAAATGCTCATAGTAATTTCACTTTCTAGTAAGGCATCAAGTCTGAGGTTATAATGAAAGAATTTAAATGAGGAAGTCTGGAGTTTTAATAAGATATTCCTAAACGGAATTTGGTCCAAATCATCTGCAGCCCTTCTACAGAAATGACTGTTTGACCAGTCAGAAGGAGGAGAGTCATTACTGATTTATTCATTAAGCACTGATAAAGCCATTAGTTAACTAGCAAACTCTTTATTAAGGGCGCCTTATTAGACGGTCGTACCTCGTCAGTCGTGTCATGTCTATTCGGTCTCTTAACATCAGAAGAGCTGTGTGTCTGCTAGAATCTGTGGCTCTGTCTGCTGCGCATGCTAACGCTGTCAGTGTGATAAGTCAAAGGTTTCACTTTTAATTACCCGTCGAAACCTGCCAGATGTGCTCGGTGGGCAAAAAGTTTGTGTGTGTGGTCACTAGGATTTGACAGGATAGTAAAACAATCGACTGTAAAAAGAAAAACACCAGTCCACACTGCATCATTGTATCGTCCATCTGTATTTTGACAGGGTGCAGTTACGAAGCAGCTAAGGGTGCTGTGAGTAGCTGTTATTGACAAGCCATAGTTGTAAGGAGAGATTTCAGCACTGTGCAGTACTGAGCACTAAATCAGCAGACAGGTATCCAGAGTGAGAGGCAGAGAGAATGATGGCTGTCTATCCCTATGCTTGACTACTTTACCAGTTTACTTTTTTTTAACTTTACCACCTCACCTTGAACAATTTCATGTAGTTAAACAAGGAAAGACTCTGGCTATCCCTGCAAGAAAGCAGGCAAGTTGTTTCCACAGTCAAACACTATCTCCAGGTCAGGAAGGCATGTGGGCGTTTAGTCCAATCAGGTTGTCAGGCTCATTTGTAAACAGCCTGTTAGAGGCAATCACAGGCTCTACTTGACCTACCCCTCTGTGATTCTCAACGACATTTGTTGAACTTTTCCTGGTTGTATTTTAGTCCTCTTTGAAAAGAATTTGATCACTGTTACTGAGTGAAAAAATATGATATGTCTTTTGCAAGTACTACTTTTTGGGAGTAGTCAACAACTATTAAAATGCTGCAAAAAGTCACTGTGAGACATAAGGTAGCTGCAGTTTGATTTAGTTTTCAGAGGGCATAATTAAAAAGGGAGGAGCATCAAACCTACATTGATTTGGATTTCTTAAAGTTTTACTGGACAACCACATTTTACTTTTATACTGTGAATAATGATCTCTGCTGGTTGAACATAAGGTACATTAAAGTGTTAGCATGCGCAGTGGACACAGCTATGAACCACAGGCACAGACATGATGGTGCTAATTTTATCATCACGTCAGGCTGAACGTCAGACACCACAGCACTCAGTCTATACTGATGTGTGTGTGTGTGCGTGTGTGTGTGTGTGTGTGTGCTAAAACTGTTCTCTGTGTATGTGACGTTTGTGTGTCACATGTGCTTGTGTCTACATGAGGGACTCCAGGCTCTCGGCGATGTTAGTCTGTCCCAGCGGTACAGATCCGTTGGTTTCTGGACTCTGCAGAGCTCTCTGGTCTTCTTGGCTGCTCACCAGACTCAGCACAGCTCGGTACAGATACTGGTACTGCTCCTATGGAGGCAAAACACAGCTTTAAGACTGTGCTGCCTTATCAAAACACCTGTTACCAGCTTCTTTTTTCTCTTATTCACTGTGTGTGTGTGTGTGTGTCTGTACTTACTATATCATTAAAAACTCCAGGCCTCATGAGGTTGGTCATCCGTGCCACCTGGTACACGTCTACTGCTCCCTCCTCTTCGAGCTGATTGGACAGAGTGGTGAGGGCCCCGAACAGCCCTGATGTAGCACCTCCCAACCTACACACACACAAACACACACACACACACACAGAGATTAACCCTTGCAAAGAAAAAAAAAATCTGAAATGAGTGAGTGGGCCTATCTGTGTTGTTCTCACGGATCATGAATGACTGTCGGTCCGTCTGAATGTCGGCTGTGCTCTCTGACTGTGTTGACCAGATCAAAACTGTTCCTGATGGGACTGTCTGGGTTTGGCCAGCAGGTGGCGCTGAACTGACGCACCTCCAACACATAATTGTTCTAGAAGCAGAAGCAGAAAGAAAAGAAGCAGAAAAAAACAGAGAGGATAGACTAAGATGTAAACATTTTAATTTAAATTGTAGCCTTTGAATGTACAAAAACATTTGCTTAAAACAGTTTAAGTGTGTGTGTGTGTGTGTGTGAGTGTGTATACCTGTGAAGACTCCACTATGAAGTCCTGCACCAAAAGTTTCTCATCACTGGACAGACATACATGCTCCTCCCCCGACTGTGACACAGTGAAACCCTCAAAGCTCATTGGCTGGTCCTTCCTGGGCCAGTAAACACACGACTGCCCCTCTTCACTCTTACATAAACAGGAAAACATGTTCAAGAGTGTTTATACACAGTCAGAACAAGTGTGCGATACAGAGAATGTGTGTGAGTTTGTACCTGGCTGTGTGTGTCTGGCAGATAAACAACTGTGTGTGTGTTGTGTTCCCAGATCATTCTCCAGAAATCTGCCACCGTGCTGCTCAGAGGAGTTTGGCTCACTATGAACTCTTTACTGTGGTGATGTCCCTGTGGAAACACGAGCAGCATCAAACTACCAGTAAATGTTTCAGTCGTGTTTTTTAAAAGCAAAATGGCAACAAATGCAACATTTTCCAGTTGTCTCACCATGACGTAGGAGGCATTGATGTACCCTGTGGAGTTTGTTTCTGAAGCAGTCAGACACACCCTCGATCTTTCAACTACACAGAAACACAGAGACACAAGTGAGCAAAGCAACACCTGAAAACAGAGACTGTCATTAATGAGCCTCTGATGCATCTTTACCACATATATGAGCTATCCAATCACAACAAAGGTCAACTGTACTCAGTATTTATGAATACAGGTACGGGGTGGGCGTCTTTGCAGTTTCACCACGAAGCTGAAACTTGGAGTCAATGGCAACGACCTAGAGACTGAACATAACTTTGGGAGCGTGAAGAAGTTACAGGAAGCCAAATCCAGCAAGTACGGCTGGTGGAGAGCAACACCTGTGTTGCTGTGGGTGAGAAACTTGCATGTTTCCAACTGCTCTGATTGCAAGTGTGGACATGTTAAGAGCCAGGAAACTGCAAGTGTGCACGTATTAGACATTCAGGCCCTGATGATGATCAAGCGATGAAACTTTCAATACTTACAAAAGTGTTTGCTAGATGCAAATGACAGTGCAGTGCTCCATTTGTGTGCAGCAGGAACAGTGCATCACACTTGCATACGGTCATTTATTGCAATCTTCCACTGACATTAGTGTGTGACTATGTGTAAGTTTGGATTTTGGAAAAGGATGTGGATGAAACGACAAAAGCTGGTGATAAAACAAAGCGCTTTTGCTAGAATATCAGATGGCTTTATGTTCGCTACGTGAACATTTGATAAATCAATTACAGAATATGTACAATGTAAACTAAGTATCAGCCTGTCAGGGCCTCAAGATCATTAATTGCGTTTTTCCAAATTAAAAAAAATAAAAAGTACAATTCATCATATTATGGAAAACCGATTCTGACACAGCTGGGCGTAAGGCGCCTTTTGCAGCAGTTCACTGCACCTCCGGTCGGTAAAGTTAAGTTCTCACACGGCAAGTAAAATCATTGCTGCTGTAAAGACGCGATTAGATGCAAGTTTTTGTCCAGAGAAGCGAATTGTGCAAATTTCACAATATTGTTAGAGCTGAAAAATCGAAACTTCAGCTACCAATTCGCGCCATGATAGTCAATCAGCAGGGGTGGGAGTCTCGAGGCACTTAACAATTTGATTACGATTCAAGGGCATACGATTATGACTGATTTTATCTTAGTGTGACACAGTTTACATATAGCATGGCTCTCGTCAAGTTTATTTTCTGTAAACTTTGTAGAAGCCGAAAGGATCTCATGGCCAGCCATGCTTCTTTCTTGCTTTTTTTTTTTGTTCCCTCTGACAGGGACATATTTAGTATCCTAGAGGGATATCCTGGCACTGATCCTTGGCAACAGGTCATGCTGCATATATTCGTTATTTATTGTTAAAGCAGAGCTGCAGTAAAATGTTTGATTTGTAATTTATTTATTCGTACTTTATGTTAATGTTGATGACTGGCAGTGAGTTCTTATAAATAAAACTGCACTTTCCACATTCTTTTGTATTATGATGTTTTTATTTTTCTGAAAAATGCTTGGTTTTCACCGAACCCATAGCCATATCGCACCGTATCGTATCGATATATCTAGCATGAATATTGAGATATGAAATTTTGTCCATATCGTTCAGCCCTAGATGTAATGACGTTTAGCACGAGATTCACGGTACATTATCACCACATACTAAACAAATGCGTGGAGCAGTAATGCAGTGGCCTTCTTTTGTTGTTGTAAGTCACGCTAAAGTTATGTTGTAAGTCAAGTAGGAGTGATGTCAGTATGCTGACTGCCATCCAGTTTACGTGGCTCATGTAGGGAGCTCCTATTGGCTGTGCGAATGCCCCTGAAGGTGTTTAGCTCCCCAGAAACTCTGAAGGGGACAGTTCCTCTCAAAAAGTTTGTAGAACCATTTGGTCCAAAAATGCCTATTGCTGCGAGCTGATTGGCTGTTAAACAAGTGACACGTCTTATGCTCTAAAACTGGTCTGTGGCGACTTGACGAGCTGAGTTGCAGGCGACACCGTCAGCTGGCTTGAGTCGCGCTGTACGGACCAGTTTACACCGCTGCAACTTTCCCTGCAACCGTTTTGTCTCGTCGTGAATCTTTGCTGCAAACTGAACTTGACAAACGAAATGAAACGCGAGCCGGAGCAAAAACAGGGAGGGGAGGGTGGAGCGGAGTCGCTTCATTAGGAGCGTCATGCTACAGCTAGCTTGATGTCCAGATGTTGCTGACCCCAGCTTTAATGTGGCCGAGTTTCCGTCTGGTTCTTAGAACAAGAGACGATGCAAATGTACGCTGAATGACAGAGAGAGTGTACACTGACTGATGTGGAAGAACAAATACCCTCACTGACTGCTGTCTACATACATAAATGCACCAACAGGATTTATAACTGCAGGATGTTTTTCTAAATGTTAAAAATAATTAACGAGCTCAGTTACTCACTGGTGAAACTCCCTTCCACAGACTGAAGAAATTCTCTGTCCTAATAACATTGATGAAAACAGTGAACATCCCCACTTTTGGTGCCCTGCAGGACAAAATTTAAGAATGATTACAGACACATATGATCAAACAAAAACATGAAGAAACATACAAACATAAACTGTTGGCATTTTTGTGAACAATAAAACCCTGGACATTACATCCCCGGTAAAACATAGTTTCCATTAAAATCCACTTTTAGCCTCTTGTTGCCGTCGTCAACGGCGGTAGTTACTCGCGAGGAGCACACAGCAAGATTAGATGGTGCTGGTGTGACTAATTGTCTTATATGGGTCACAACAGCAGATCCAGGCTGGCATTGCCTGTGAATGTTGTCCCACCATGCTCTGTGTGTATGTGTGTGCGTGTGTGTGTGTGTTTCTGTGTCATTTTGTGCCTGGAGAGCATGTTGTGTGGGTGTGAGTAAAAGTCAGGGAGAAAAAAAGATGACACCAGGGGCATGTTGATGTTCATGTCTCTGATGGTATGCATTTGAAATGTGTAGTGTGTGTGTGTTTGTATGTTCAAACACATGAGATGTGTCCGTGCTTTTTGTGTGTGCAAACACACCCGGGCTTGGCTTTGTTCTGCAGGGTCTGCAGTCGCGTCTTGACCAGGTCCAAAGGCTGGAAGAGCAGCGTAGAGCAGGTGCCGCTGAGAGAGCCACACATGAAGGCTTTGAGAGCAGGGTGAGCCTGAGGACAATGACAGACAGAGAGCGGGACAATAAAGGACAGAGAGGGAGACGGAAAAGGCAAAAAAAAGGGGACATAAGGGAGAGTGACAGGAGAGAGAAATGACAGCCAGAGAACACAGAGTGGACCCGGAGAGAAAAGAAGAAGGGGGAATGCAGAGAGAAATGACAATTATTGACAGAGTGTTGGAAGACAGAGAGAAGGCAAAGAGAAATAAAACATTTCCCACAATGTGATGATCTGACATTTTTCTCAGCATTGGGTTACCTCTTGTTGAACGCCAATTTGAATTCTTTGGGTCACATTAGATTCCATATTGATCCAATAATACACACAAATCACAGAAATACCCAGATAAATCAGCAGAGTACCTTCTGATATTTCTTAAATAATAACGTGTGTATTATTTGTCTTTGTGTTGATTTAGAACAAAATGACCCCAAAATGTATTTTACCATTTCATCATTCTTCAAAGAAGACATTGTTTGGTCAAGTGGGGCCTCCGTAACACACGAATCATGGCACCCACAATGCCGCCACAGGAGCGGGGCTTCATTATAACGGCAACAATCAATATTGAATTGTGAAGAAATATACTACAATTAGAGACGCCCGATATTGGATTTTTTTTTGCCGATATTCCACACCTGATTGCAGAGATCAACAAGTTTCTTCTGCAGTGGAATTTACAGACAGTATTATTCTGCAGACTCTTGCTGTGTTGGCCCGCCGGCATAAAATAGAAAAGCTTAAAATGATGTCAATTCGTTCCATGCGCAAAAGAAGAAAAATACTTGAACTTACGTTTTGTAAAACATGTCATATTTATTTATGACAACTGCTTTTAAAAACAAGTTAGATACATCCTACTTAAAACTGGATGATGCTCTTCCTCAGACAGTCATAACAGTAACAACAACCAAGGCAAATCTGGCCTGTTTCACAAGAGACAAAGTGAATAAACATAACGTCTGTCCACAGGGAACATGCGAAACATGGTGTCGACTCGGGCGTTTAATCGAAGAAAGAGCAGCCTATTATTCTATCAGTTATTATATCAGAGGATATCGATGCGCTGGCCAATATCTGATAATGAACTTTTAAGCCAATATCGGCTGATACCAATAACGTGCCGATAATATCGTGCATCCAGAATATCCCTAATTGCAATGCATTGATGAGTCGAATTTTTTTTTTTTACCGAGCCCTGATTATAAAAGTGAAACACAGTTGAATTTGAAAATACGTTTGTATGACATTTCCATTACAAGCCTGAAGCAAAGAGCAGAAAGCAGAGACGAGGCCACCGAGCGGTGGAGATGATGGAGATGTGCAGAGACAATACACGCACGCACGCACGCACGCACGCACGCACGCACGCACTGTTAGGTAGAATTAAACTGAGACTAAACATTGTGTGTGCTTACAAGCCTCGTGGACAAACTGGCAGGGAGGACATCGCACACACACACACACACACACACATATAAATGTGGACAGAAAACCACACACTAAATTTAGCCACATTTGAAGGAAAAACAGAAAACACATATGGGGGAAACCAAAATGCTTATCAAACAGCAGTATCAACAACCATTTAAATCAACAGCAACAAACACAATAAAATGTCTGTACTGTTAATAATCTCTCTGCATTCAATACATGCTACACAGTATGCATCATGTACACACACATGTGCCACTTTAATGCACACATAATGCACAAACACATTGTCCTACCTTCCCCAGGTTGCCCGGGGTCTGGCTCTTAGGATCCTGCTTCTCCTGCATTTTGCCCTCTTTCATCTTCCCTCTCTCATAAAAGAAACCTCCATCTCTCACACAGACCCGCTTCTCTCTCTCTCTCTCCCACCGACCCACAATGGCTGTCTCCTGCCTCTCGTCCTCCCTCCCCCCCGTTTCACAGCCAAAGCAGAAGCTTAATCCAGCCTACGTTTTTCTAGGGGCTTCTATCTTTATCTTTCAGAGACACACTCACACTTTGGCGTTTTAGTCTCTCCACCCTCACCCTCCAAAGCTCACTGTTAAGTTGCATCTTTGTCAAATGGCATGAGTCATGAGGCGGCTGTGTGAGTGTGTGTGAGCGTGTGTGAGCGTGTGTGAGTGTGTGTGAGCGTGTGTGAGTGTGTGTGAGTGTGTGTGTGAGCGTGTGTGAGCGTGTGTGAGCGTGTGTGAGTGTGTGTTAAGTGGCCATCTACAGATCTACTTGCCAGGTTGATTTGGATTCCTGCATCTTGTGGCTGGACAAAAATTTATTTTATGTTCCCATAATGCCCTGGGCCTGCACCTCAGCTCGGTCCCACCTTTAGTAAAGATTGAGAATTTATGTCCGAAGCTGTCAGATCCTGTCTGATTTGGACTTTAAAATAATAATAATAATAATAATAATAATAATAATAATAATAATAATAATAAGAATCATTATTATTATTATTATTATTTATCATTTGGTTTCACACTTTTCACACAAAATTA
>JAQLOL010000015.1:3936576-3960163 GCA_029783665.1 Naso thynnoides | reverse complement strand
AATAAGTTCATCACGTTGTTTTGTTGCTTGTTTTTAACACAATACTAGCTAGATTTATGCATGTCGTCAGGCCGCTGGGTGTCAGTTCAAGTTGCTGCTGATGTATGCTTTAAATTTGTCAGAATCTCACATAATGACAAATGCCGGTTGAGCTGATTTGCATATAATTAAACCAGTTTAAGCCCGTATACCAGACTGGACCGCTAAAACTGGAAACAATCATAAGCCTACTGAATTACTGATCTTATGTGTCAATGTATTAATGTATAAAGTAACTGCATTTCAGTCATTGCAGGTGTATGTGTGTTCATGTCCCAGCCAGACTAGATTTGGAGTTTCAAAGAGCTTAATTTAGGAACAAAACTCAAACAGGGTGAAAAGAACCAGGATAGGAAACACGGAGGCTCCAACTAAAATATGACAAAATCCATTTAACACACAGAGGGAATCTGAAATAAGAACCTGCCTTTAATACAAGTCTGACTCATATAAGTCCAGTGCCCTTTGCACTTGAGGTAAATAAAAGCCCCAGTGACTATTTGAGGAAATACGGTAAACTTGTATAAACCCCATCATGTGTCCTACTCAGGAGGTTCATACTGGGAAACAGACGTGACTAATGTCATGCAAATGTACCTACTGTTGGAACTAACCCAAAAAATACAGTATATGACAACATTAAGATATGTCAGTACATTTCTAAATCATTGAGGTATTTACTGGCCTGAAAGCTTGTGGCAGGAAGTTTCTAGCAATCAAAACCTGACAATCAATTTTAAAGTTCGGTGTTCAGTTTGGATTCTGGGATGAGAACCAAGTAGCACTGCCATTGTTAGTACCAAACACTGTCCCAGCATACTGTACGACATGTTGTACATGGACATCATTACACATCATCGCTGTGCTGAATGATTTTCCTAAATAACATGATGTTAATAGAGATATGGAAGAGCATTAAGGAGCTATGACAAATGAGGCACTGCTCATGTACACACATGAACCAAAACTAAGTGATCTTTTTATTTGACAGTATTTCTGCTGTCTTTTGCTGGAGGATTTATTCCAAAATGTCCCGTGGCTGCTTGGGTTCACCTTTGTTCATCCTTAATATATTAATGATAATCATTCCACTCACCTCAAACTCCTTGGAGAAGGTGTTGGTGGTGTGCAGCTCCAAGACGTGCTTCACAAACTGCTTCACTGTCAGCGGCTCGTGACCATCTACAACCAAAAAAGGAACATTAAACTTGTTTTTGATGTCACAATGATCATGTTATAAAGTCCTATGAGTCCGTGTGTGTGTGTGTGTCACCTGTAGCCAGCAGCATGGGTGTAGATGGAGCAGAGATGACTTTAGGTGTTGCACTGTCATCTGGGTAGAAATTAGCCGCCTGGAAACAGTTTCTGTGAGAAACAAATTGACAGTCCATTAAAGTGAAAATATAACTGACACAAACATTACATTTTTTTTTTTAAAGATATTTTTCTGGGCTTTTGTGCCTTTATTTACAGGACAGCTGAAGAATGGACAGGAAACAGGGGAGAGAGAGGGGGGATGACATGCAGCAAAGAGCCACAGGTGGAATTGAACCTGGGTCCGCTGCATGTATATGGGGCGCCTGCTCTACCAACTGAGCCACCGGGCGCCCCACAAACATTAAAATTTAATTGTGTGAATGTGTGAATGAGCGTGTGTGCTTACCTCCAGTAGATGAGTATGCCAACCAGTACCAGCAGACAGAGGATGGTGAGAGTCGAGACAACAGCCAAAGGTATGACTGTTCTCTTCTCCCTCTCGACACCCCCGACCAGCCCGACCCGAGACTCATGGCTGCTGTTGCTGCCCTCTGAGAGAGGCGCAGTGAAGACGGGTAGGGTGTGGGGGTGTCAGAAAGCACAGCGACAAAGGAAAAGGAGACAAACAGAGATCATATTAGTAAAATCATCTTGACAATTTTGGTTTAAATGAGTTTGTAGGTCAGGAATACCAAGACAACTGATGACCAAAAGCTACAGAAAAGCCACTAAATGAACATAGTGGCAAGATTGTTACCTAATTGCTCCAAGTTTTTAATATGAATGTTTGTTTAATATGTAACTTTATACTAAAATTCTGAATAAATATTTATTTTGTAATACTATTTAGAATGTTTATAAAACTTCTATATTAAATCACTAAAAAAGTTGGTTCAAAGTTGAAAAGTTGAAAGGAATATCCATGTTTCACTTCTGAACATGCTTAGTTTTTGTGTAGTTTTTATTAGTTTTAGTCTTCGCTGCTTTCTCCTGACTTTCGCCCTCATCGCCATGATGTCAGCCACACTGGTTTACGTTACCAGGAAAGGGGCGTGGACCCACTGGTAGATTCAATATCTACCCAAAATACCTTAACAAAAACGACGACAAGGGATATTTTCTCTTAAATTTTATTTTATTTTATCTAGTTTTGAACCTACAAAACTGTTTTAGTTATGTTTTTTTAAGCTTTGTTTTTATTTGTATTTTAGTTAATGTTGAAGAACTTAGTAGGTTAAAATATTTTTTATAATGTAGGTTTTCGTTATTTGTTTTTTCCATTGACGATAATAACTTTGGTGTCTAGTTTATGAAAGATTTTCAAAATGCCCTAAGGAAAAATTATTTATCACACATTAAACCTGATTTAATTGATTTTTCCTCCTGGACAGCACAACAGGGTGTATGCACAGCACTGACTTGTAATCACCTTTTAAAGCTGACATGATGGACATGTTAGAAAATCAAGCTAAGTCAAATATTCACTTCCCTTTTAGCTCTCTACTAATGTCTGAGGGAAATCTGGTTTTTAGCTACTCCAATGTATTTTAGTATCGAGCCTTTAACTTTGTGTTGTTGATGCTGAGCAGGCAGCAAACCATGAGTTCATCAGAACTTATAGCAGCTGCCTACTGTGGCTGTAAAACAAGGCTGAGTGAGCCCGAATACCAAATCATTTAGCTGAGATGCTAAAACGCCCCATAAAGCCGAGGGAAACTGCAGAGTTGGGTAATAACTCTTTGAACTCTTTGTGGGTTCTTCACTATGATCAACTGCTCTCATATTACACACATTTCAACCTTTGATACCATAAAAATACGAAAAACAGGACCCTGAAGTTTTTGTTCTCATCAGCAACAACAGTGATGTTTGACAGAAATCATGAGTCATCATGGCTGAGTAGTTAAAGCAAACTGGAACCTTAAAAATGCAAGAATAAGAGAGCTCCCTGGACTCAAAACCTGTTTGAGGTGCTCTTTGGGAGGGATGTATGGAGACTTGAAAAATCAAAAAGAAGACTCCAAGGCATTCTCTTTAAAATGTTGAAATGCCTTCCTCGACAAAGGCTTGTTTACCAAAACATGTCAGAGCATGTTTTCAAGGTACATGGAAATAAAGGCATTTTAAAATTCACCGAATGTGCCTTGGAGTCTTTTTTTTTATTTTTTAAACTGAAACCTTGTGGTCTAAAGTCGATTTATATGCATGAACAGATGTATGTGAGAAGGAAAAACTAAACTGTTCTGGCATTTATGTCACATACTGAGCTGAGGAAAAGCTGAGAGTTGATTAACATTTACCTTCTGTTTGCTCCTCTGTGGCTTTGCTGCCATCTGTGGGTCTGAGCAGAGGGACGAGATGCCCCAACATGGGACTTCTCGCAGCGTCAAACAACAACCCGTCAACATTTGAGAGCTGCTGCAAACTCTCTCTACTTACAGCTGCGGCACTATCATCTTTATCACCTCCTTCTATGTCTTCCTCACTCTCTGGACCTCCATTTCTCTTACCGTTCTCATTTTGCTCTTTGTCGTTCTCCAGAGTCAAGTTACCTAAAACGACATGACTGTCAAGACTTATGTTTGGATCTTCTTCATTGGTTCTATCACTATCACCATCTTCTTCACTGCTGTCAAACACTGGCAGCTGTGCTGTAAGTTCTTGACTGACAGACAGGTGGAGACCATTTCCCCTTTCAGATGCATCGTCTCTGACTCTATCTTTCTTTCCATCACCTTTGCCACCACTTTTCATCCCACCCGCAGTTTCGATACTTTCTATATCATCACTGACTTTCTTTCCTTTTTCTTCTCCATCATCCCCTCTTTCGTGGCCACCCTCACCAGAGCCGTGGATGTCCTTGGGCCGGCTAAATTCTCTAAAATTGGACTCAGTTTCATCCCCGCTGCCGGGCTCAGTGTGTATTATCTTCTCTACTACAGTCTCAACTTCAATGTCTCGCTCTTTCTCTTCCAGCGTGTCACAACCTGCTGTGCTATTGAGCCGTCTGGCACTCTCATCAGTTTCACCATCCACTTTCCGCACTGTCTGATTTCCAGTATTATGCACTCCGTGTTCTTCCGTCTCTTCTTCTTCCTCACCACTTAGATCACTTTCATTTTCCACAATGGCTCTCTCTGCTGCTGTTTCACACTCTTTCTTCATACTTATTTTGCTTCCTGCTGGATCTGTATCACAAGCCAACTTCATTCTTGCTGATTTACTCTTCCTCCCTGTTTTATCCACGTTGGAGTTAGGAGCTGGATATGAAATAGTGGAGAGGTCAATCTTGACTGTAGTGACTTCATCTAATTCCTGATTGAGCCTGTTGGTGTGAAGGCCAGAGCCTGATCCACTTCCTTCATTGGGCATGTCTGGGTTAGGTTTCTCTGAATTATAAGGTCGAGAGGAAGTCGAATCTTCAAAATCAAAGAAAAAGGAGTTGTGGTCTTGTTTATTTGTGGCCGTCCCGCCTTCCTCTTCTTTGTCAGGACCTGGGAAAATGTTCAGACCTACTTGAATCCTCCCGTCAGTCTGATTATGAGAAGCATTGGGCATTTTTCCTGTGTCTGTTTTTGATAAGTTAGTGATACTTAAGTCATTACCAGGCAGCGGGAAACGAAAGTTCAGAGGAACTGAGTGATCCTGAGAAGTGATAGAGGTCTGAGGGCGCTCTAAAGCCATTTGCAGACGGACAATTGAGTGCTCTGCAGACGACTTGTCATTATGATGAATGATGACGCCACTCCTCTTATCTTCAGGGGGGGCAGGTGACGGACTCATACTGTTGGGGTATTCATTAAAAAAGGTGAGTGATTGAGGCATAACACTGAATAAATCTCCTTTGGCAGAAAATCCTCCCTCTGGGACAGAGAGTGCAGGATTTGCCAGGTCGACGATCTCCCGCCTAAGAGTGTCAGGGGAGTCTATTAAGCCAGAGGACTGATCAATGGTTGAGTCCTGAGCTGTGGACGTGGGTGTATTTGCTGCAAGAAAAGCCAAAGTAAAAGTTCTAAAGAAAACCAGCACACTAACTGTGAAATGTATGCTTTCATGTTTTTCATGACAGGAAAGATGAAAGAAAAGGTGAGAGCTGAACTTTCTAGATATGGTGCGCATGATGATTTGAACAGAGTTAAAAAACTCAAAGTACAGACTCTCAACTCAGCAAAGGTAGAGCTTTCTGTCATCATCGTGCTCACACCATATGGAAAATACAAGAGGAAAGCGACAAATTAGAGGTGATTTCTTGAGCTCCCAAAGAGATGAGAAGATGTGAAGCCTGCATTCTGTGAGGACAGAAGAAAAAAACAACCACTAGAGTGCGCCACTGACCCCCACAGAGAGACGTAGACCCAGAAGAGGACTCCCAAAAGTAGATGCCGATCACTGGGCTCGAGAGGACTCAAGCAGACTGAACAAAGAGAATTAAAGAATGACCTGATGTGGAGTCGTGACATGCTGCAAGAATGTCAGGGAAAGTAAAAAGCATGTTCCGTTTCTGAACCATTTCGGAGATTGAGGCAGCCACCGATTATCACTCTAATCATCATCAACGCCAGCTTATTCTTATCGACCATCAGCGTTACCACCACCACCAGCATTATCTACATCATGCCACTAAACGACATGGCACCAAGGCAGAGCAGAGCAGTGATTAGCCAGACAGCAGAGGGCTATTAGAGGAGACAGGCAATCATCCACAGCAATTAAGTCCAGCTGTCTACACGCCGCAAGAAAACATTTATTTATATCGTGCTCCTGCTGTGTTAAATCCCTTATTATAAATTCATAGCCCCTTTTGATGGGAACTAAAAGTCATATTTTTAGAGTATATGATATGTTTCGGGAGAGGCTGTTCTCGGGTGTTTCATCTTACCGTTAAACATGGGCTGGGTTGTGTGCATCAGCACCCTGAGCAGAGAGGAGGAGGTGTATGATTTGTAGACTGACTCAGCCAGTGTGTTGCTGGCGGTGGCCGCCCTCGCTGTTACCCAGAGTGAAGAGGGGCTGGGAGGAACTGAGGTGATGGTTTCTGGTTCACCGCTGTCATCAAAGGAGGCCGGGGAGACTTCTTCGTCTTTATTACCTGTGGGACAGAAGGCACATTAGGGAGCAAAATTCAACAGAGTGTCATGTGATACCTGTTGAGCCACGACATGATGCGACTTATCATGCAATGAGATGTCACAACCGGATGTGATGTTTGTAACGAAAGTCATTATCATAAGTATTTTTAGTATTGTTATCATTATTATGAGTAGTGTTAGTAATAATCGAATATTTATATAGAATATTACAGCTCTTTCCCTCTCAACCCAACCGGTGCTGTCAGATCATCGCCCACCTTCAGTCTTGGATCTGTTACGAGGTTTCTGCCTGTTAAAGGGAGTTTTACCTCGCCATTGTCGCCTGGTGCTTGCTCATGGGGGAATTACTTTCAATTGTTGGGTTCTAAAAAAATTTATATATTTTAATTACAGAGTGTGGTCTAGACTTTATATGTAAAGCGTCTTGAGAAAAACTTTGTTGTTATCTGGCGCTGTATACACAAAACTGACTTGACTTGACAGATGATCTGACTTGCCATGATGTAATGTATGTATAAATTAAATTTTTGTTACTGTGTCATGCATACAACTATCACTAGCTGTCAACATTTTATAAGACAATAAATTCATACAGGCCAGATCCAACAAACTGAATTTCAAACAATTCTTAAAAAAAGTTTAAGAAAAGAAAAAAAAAGAAAACGGAAACAAATTTGAGTAATTTTAGGATTTTAAGATCTTTGTGCGCACAGGAAAATTCATAAATTGCTGACTTTTACGGAAAAATATTAGAGAAATATGAGTAAATACTAAGTAGATCTTGCCTTCTGTCCTGGGTTTTTGTTTTCAAAAGGCAAAAGCCATTCAACAGCCATCTATTATAATGAAAATTTAAGTAGATGTTCATATAATTTATTTGAACATTTTAAAAAGCGTGAATTTAAATGTCAATTTGAAGTAAAGGCTTTAAAAGTCAAAACACAACCTAAACATGTCAGTGTTAACACTGCTGCTAATCTGAGCAGAATGAGTGGCAAGCATCCAGTTGAAGAAAAATCTTCTGCTGTAATATTTATGAGCTTGAATTCCTTGTTGGCACTGCACAGAGAGCTGCAGTTGTAGTACCAGCCCGGGGATTTTTTGTTGTCAACAAGAGTGGTTAAAAAATGGCTAAAGCTCTTCCAATCAAACCTGACCTGGCAACAGAGCAGCATCGCCTGCCGCTGCAGCAGAGGTGGTGATTTCTAGTGAAGAGTTGTTGTCTGTGTCTTCATAGAAGACATCTGAGACTTGGATGTCCTCCACAGGAGGGGTGAAGAGGTCCGACTGGGAAGAGGGGAGGCCCCTTTCACCGGCTTGGTCTGGGGGATCATCCCTTGACTGCAAGTATAAGAGGTGGAGCAAAAATCATTTGGGTTCTTGGAAACTGCAAGCACATGAAACAAATCTTTGTATTTGGGTATAAAGGAAACAAAAACAGTGACAAAATGAGTCAGTTTGTTATTTAAACTACCTGATGGGGCAACACTGACAGCGAGGCCTCCTCTGTGATTTGTCGGCGGATCGCCGGCGGGGTGGTGGTCCGAGCAACTGGAAACAGGAAGCCCGGCTGCTCGGTAATCTCAGATACCCATATTGCACCATTGCTGTCAAAACCAGCTTTTGTGATCGACCGGTGTGTTGGAATCCTCCGCTGCTCATCAATCCAGTTCTGATCCATATCATCAGGTTTAGACCTGTTCCAGCCTGGTTTCTTTTTCACATTCTGGTTGAGTCGAGTTTTCTGTAAAACGGCCGACTCAGAGGGGGTCTTTGGGGTCAAACGAGTGCTGACCTGGACGGGGACGTTCTGGTTTGCTTGAGTTTGGTTTATGGGATTGTTCTGGTGGTGTGTCGGCTGATTTTGGTAAACTCTGGTCTGCTCCACTGGGATCTCCTCCACTGGGCTGTGATCTTCTGGAGAAGACTCTATCTGATTCTGGTTCTCTGGTTTCCCCAATCTGCCTTTAGATGAGACCTACCACAAAGGAAAAAGCTTTATTGTGCTGAGCTGGGTCACAGCGTGTTTTGCTATATTCTGTACATTATTTATCATTTACTAAATGAGGAAAAATCATGAAAGGAATTTAATGTTATCACCTCTTTCTCCCTCAAGTGCAGTTGTTTACTTCTTCAATATTCAAATTGAGCGTTTATAAGACATAAAAGCAATTTGCATTATGCAGTTTGGAGACGCACAACTGTGTAATTTCTCTTAGTGAGAAAACCTGTAAAAACCAGCGGATTTAGGAGAGAAATTTAAGAAATGAAATAAGAGGGGTTCTTAATGAGTTGGTGGCTGAAGAAGATGAGTTACACAGCTTTCTTTAGATAACACGTGTAGTTCTTTGCAAGTCAGCACTGTCTAAGAAACTGGAGAATATCAGCCTTCCTGCAGTACGTTTGCCTCAAGGGATCACAGAAGGAGGTCAATGAGGTCATGTGGGCAACACCAGAGGAGGGTGCCCATTCTTAAAGCATGGTAAGGAAGAAGTTCGCAGACTTCAGACATGGCGGAGAGATGACTACACAAGGGCCAATATGATGTCCAGTGTTGAGTTGGAAATTTTAATTACTTGAGATAGAAACACCAAAAAAGTCATCAACTTAAACGGACGACTCTCTCTCTCTCTCCTTTTTTTTAACATGAAAAAATGGAAAAAAAAAGTGAAATTTGCAGGTTGTGCACACGCAAGTTGTTGTAAAATATTTCTTGCGCGGTCTCAAAAAATGGTGACAAAATGCGAGCATTTGGTCACAGTCTGGAGCCCTGCATAAGTGATTTTTGGGGCAGATGCTAATACTGATAATAGACAGTAAGAAAATTGCCATTTCCAATTTATTGGCTGATGTTATATATATAATATTTTCAATGTGATTATCAAACGTGTGACAAAAATCCTTAATATAGGCAGGACATCTAACAAACTTAATTCCAAACATCAGTGCACTGAACCGTTAACACTTCACTTATTATCAATTACATAAAGGACTGCCCCCTGCAGAACAAACTATGTGATTGCACCATTTTAAATCAGTAGTGCAAGCATTTTTCCAGTCTTAAAAAAACAGTTTTATAATCGGCACATATCGGAGAACATATGCTGATACCCATTTTTTCTGCAATAGGCTATTATTGGCAAATCGATATATCAGTCGGGCCCTAGTTGGAAAGTCACTCATAACCTTTTGTACTGCTGTCCAAACACTCAGTGACAAGCCTCCACTGATTTAATTATCTGCAAAGTAACTATTTCATAAAAATGACTGTTAACTGTTAACCGATAACTATCTTCTTCAACAGTAGCAATTAATACCGTAAGGTGTCTTACCTCCCGCTCGCCCTCCAAGTCTTTTGCAACAGCGTCAGGATCGGAGTCACTTTCTGTGCAGAGAGGGAAGAAAGGAACATGTTAAGATAAGCCAATAGAATATTTCTTACTTTTAATTTTCTTCCATTGAGTTTTTATGTGTGTGTGCGCGTGTGTGTTTGTACCAGGGTCTTCTAACGGCATGTCCACTATAATCTGGTCGCTCCATCGTCCTCTGAGCCCATTGGTGCAAACAGCAACCACCTGAACCACGTAGCTGCTGTTGGCCAGCAGGTTGGGAATGATGGCTCCCTGCGAAGTCACATAGTATGAATTAGTGGCTCCTGAACCTTTTTTTCTGTCTGACTAACATGCACAACCCTCACAGAGGAGCTAAAGTAGCCCCTCATCAACACCACAAGCCCCCATGTTATGAATGTGATCACTTGAATCTCTTTGAACTGGATGCAATTCAGGACTAATGATCCTAGAAATGTTGATGTTCAGATGATGTCTGGTCGGCTCACACACTAATGAGCTTTCACTCTAAAGTGAGAATTGACTTCAGAGGCATCAGGTGAAACTTTATTTTTCCTATGATGTCCAGACCGATAAAGGATCATTGATAAAGATGAACAAACATTAGGTTATAAGTAGGATCATCTCTCTCTCTGTGGTAGTCTTACAACATTAAGTATTAAACATTTATTCTTCCCAACAGCCTCTCTCAGCTGCTCAATGATGCATTAAGGTGATTTCACTGGTTAATGCTCACAGTTTCCTCCATTGTCCTTCTTATGTATTTCAACAAATTAATACATCTTTCCAATCTGTCACTGCTTTGTCTGCCATACTCTTGTAATAATTCAGTCATTAATTAGTTAGGCTGTATTCATCGTTTCATTCATGCATTTATTGATCGGTCATTACTATGTTCACTGCATTTATTCAGTGCAGCCAGCTCATTATAGGTGGGTGTTCACTGGTTTTTGAGACAATTATCATACGAAGGCTCAGCTCAGTATCTTTCCACATGCATCCTGGTAATTGCAGAAGAAGCCTCTGGGATTCAAATAGTCCTCAGTGGGGATCTTAAAGCTTTGCTGTGAAATGTAATTGTTTCAGAGTCTTTTGAGAAATTTTCGGGGAAATAAAATTCCCATTAACACAGCCAACCACGCAGTGTAAGACATTTACAGTACATCATCTTGGTGCAAGTTGCACATATGCAAAGACCTATCGCATGACAGCCACTTCATGATCCATTCTCTTGTTATGCACACGAGTGCATCTCTATTCATGGTAATTAGGTCATAATTGTAGACATAATTTACGCATGGTACATTAAACTATTAATGTCAAAATTAGCATAATAATGTATGTTTTTTTTAACCAAAAGTATCTTAAAAATAACATCTTTTTTTTTTTAAATCAATATGTCTCATGTATGTTCACCGAAATGGGACAGGCGCCTCCGGTAACAGCTGTCAGTGATGTGTTGGCATTAAAACAAAAATAAAAATGTGAAGCTAAATACAGATAGCAAACCCACGCTTTTTGCAAACAGTTTACATTTTCTATCAGCCATCAATTTGTGCTGTATTATGTTGATCTGAATATTGATGACTCATCTGCATACATGCACAAACTCAGACTCACACAGATATGCATATAAATAGACACAGACACATATTGCTCATCATTTAAAGGGATGCTCAGTGACCTGTTGAGAGGCCACAATTGATCGTCAACATCAATGAATCGAATACTTTGATCAATTTAGATCCCCGTAGCAGGAGCAATGTGACAGTGACTGACTGAAATTGGATGGATGGTTCAGAGACTTCTGACAAATTTACTTCTAATATGCTCTGCAGGAGAAAAGCAAATGACTTTTACTTATTAGCTACTAATAACTGTGTGACCTGTAGATAATGTGCACCAGCCTGAGTTATTACCCACAGTCAAAGGTGAGTGTACTGTCAGTGAGCTCTTTTGTGGGAAGGTGTGAGGTGATTCTTTCGTACCACGTCCTGGTCTCCGTCTGTCCTGTACTCCTGCTTGCTCTGGTCTTGGCCCTGGAGCCTCTGGTAGGTGACAGTGTACCAGTCGATGGTTGTGTCATAAACCACACGAGGACGCTCCCATGTCACCACGATGGTCGTGTCGTTCTGGGCATCAGCCTGAACGTTCTCTGGCTCCGAGCTGCAGGCTGGAGATGACAGGGAGACAAAAAAGGAAGGTAAGATTAGTGAAAGGTAAAATATTAAATAGTTTTGATGTCACGGAAAACTCAATTGAGTCTAAAAGTATGATGAAAAAAATAAAAGGACAACATAGATGTGGACATATAAAACATGGACAGAGTGGTGCAAATTTCACGATATTTTTAGTGTTGCTGTGGGTACCTGATGTTTATCAACTGGAGTTAAAATTAGAGATAAAGGAATGCATTTTAAAAAGCCCAGCTTAGAAGGTAAGTGTGGGAGGTGTATTCGTGTGTGTGTTTGTGTGCGCGCGCGCCTGCATGAATTTGCTTCAAAAAAAGACCCTTTTCTGAATTTCTGAATACTTTATTTCAATTTCAAAAAGAGCTGCAAAATAAATTGCCTGCACTGAGAGGAGCAGGGGCACCAAACTACAAAGTCGAGCTCCCTGGCAACCCAAAAGACCCGCTTCACTTGAGGGTCTACTTTATGAAGATAGAGTGCGTCGTGAATTCTGTCTTTTGATGATTTTGATTAAGCTGACCGTGGAGGAGGGTGTTACAGCTACAGAGGAAGCAGAGAACAGGCAATATTTTCAGTCATGGCAAAAAACAAGATTAATAATGTAATATTTATATTGATCCCAGAGAGGGTGATTCGATTTTCTCCACCATGCTGCCCAAAATTTGGTATAAATTAGATAAGTGGAAAGATTTAGACCCATGAAAATTGGGGATTCTGCGCTGTCTTTGGATGCTAATAAGGAAGATTTTTTTTTTTTTACAGTACAAAATCATACCATGCTGCACCTGCTGGGAGTCAATAGTGCTGTTGATCAATACCAGCGTCTCAGCCAACACTTGGCTGGTGAGAAACTTGAGAAACTTTTTTACGGCTAATTTTAGAATTAAAACTCTGTGTGAGCAGGGCAGTGATAGTACATGACATCCGCTCCCAAAGACTAGAAGCATGACATCAAATTAAGCTCAATGGAATGTAAATGCAGAAAAATAATTGCAAATGTGCTATCTAAACTATGAACCTGGACCTGAAAGGGTACGAAGGAGAAATAATGAAAAAAAGAAGCTTGAAGCAAAAGCTGCAGTCATGCAGCATTGCTCTCAGTGCTCCACCAGGCAAGCTGCTGGATGGCCTGTGGGCAAAAAGCCCACTCCCATGTCAAAACGGGCTCAGCACAGCGAATGAGAAGACTGAAACAAAAACAAAGCTGAAAACCGAGAGCAGAGGTGGGAAGGCAGCAGAAAGGACAGAGAGTGCAATCAATTCTTTGATCGAAACCCAAAGTAAAGAAGGCGCAACCTTCTTAGGCTTTTGTGAGCTGCAGTATTTGGGGGGTGCCTGAGTCCAAGGCTCCACTAACTTCTTTCCCCATCCTCCCAGAACCGTCCTGAAATACAATCTAGGCTGTCCCGAAATTAATGTGCACCTTTCCAACTTTAAAATCTTTGTTTTTCTACAAACTGACGATTTCTGTATATGTAGCTGACATGAAAATTATTAGGGTTCAGTAAATTTGAGGGTACACTTGTAGGGGCATATAGGTCTATTTAACTTGCAGTAAATGTTACTGTATGCAAATGAGCCACGTGCTTGATATGCAAAGTAGCCATGCTGCCTATCAGCTCAGAGCTGCTGCACACTGACTGCGGACTGATGACTAAAACATGCTGGAATGTAGGTCGGACATCATTATCACTGAATGAGAATATTAAGAACGTTGGTGAGCAAAATTAATTATTTTTCTGCTAACTGGTGGGTCTAAATTGATGATGACAGGAACCTGCGATGGGGAGAAGCGACATGCTGCTGGGCAAAATGCAATGGAGGGATGACAGAGAAACTGCAGCCTTACATAGAATGACAAGGAGTAATTAAAGTAAGCAATTTAGTGGTATGTCTAACATTAGTAATATGATTTGAGCTGTTTCTTGTTAACGTAAGCTCAATGTAAAGGAAAACGTTGGCTACGGACTGAGTTGTTAGCTGACATTAGCAGGCAAACAACAGCGCCATTAAAATCGATCGAATGTTAACGTCAGCTGTTGAGTTACATTAATGTTAATGTACCTCACTGGCATGGGTTGAATGGTTGAACGTGTGGCTGTCGTGAGGTCAGATGCTGGTGGTTCAGAGTCCGGCTCGGCTATGCACTGCATTGATTTGACTTAAAAAAGGCCATATTATGCTCATTTTTTGGGTTCACATTCAGTCTTGGTTACTACTAGAGCAGGTTTACATGCTGTGATGCTCAAAAAACTCGTCTGTTTTCTCATACAGCCGACTGCAGCAGCTCTGTTATTTTCCAGGATTTTTGCTTCTGTCTGAGATGCCCTGTTTCAGCTCCTGCCCCGTCTCTAAAACCTTACTCTGCTCTGATTGGCCAGTTCAAACACACAACTTCCAGATGAACCTATAGAGAAGCCCAGCACACTGTGACACACTAGTGGTCCGAGATTTAAAAAAAAAATGATGAGAACAGAGCGTTCAAAGCCATTAGAAACAGTCCACAGGGATTACTGCTACATACCCCTACCTCATTATTTCAGACTTTAGCATCATTTAAAATGGTAATCCAATTTTGTAACATCATTTATAGGTTGAAAGAGACAGAAATACATTATGTCCCCTTTAAAAACTACAGCATCCCACCACTGGATGCCATTGTCCATTATTCCTGACAATAAAAGTGGTGAGTCTGTCAGGATTTTGCGGGTCTTGCTAAAGTTTGTAACATTCGTATGTGTGTCTTGTCAAGGAGGTGTAATAAGACCTCTGCGTCCTACAAAAAAAGTATAGTCAGTTTCATTTTCATCGCCAGTCATTGTAACAGTAGAAGGAGTTTATTTTCCAACTCTAAACTCTCATCCTAAAATAAATTAACATTTTCCAGGTTTAGGATTAAAGTCTATTTTGGGTCACAAACTTATAAATCATCCCGCGCTTAAACGATGGAAACAGACAAGGTGCACATTTCTTGCTTGTGTGTTTGATAACTTACTGGGTGTGAGCACGTCCTCCACTCCTGTGTACGACGCAAACACCTGACCTATGAACTGCTGCTGTTGCTCCCTGAAGTTGTTCTGCAGGTAATCTGTCAGCATCACATATCCAGCCTGCTCCATCGTCATCACCTCACAAAACACCTCCAGCTGGGTACAAAGAGAAACGCAGACAGATAGAGAAGAGAGAGGGTGGGTGAACACAGAGACAGTAAAAACTAAAACAAAAAAGAAAAAAAATAAAGTAAACATACGTCTGTTGCATCTTTCTGTGTCTGCACAGTTGCCAAAATAAAGCCGACACTGAGGTTTGTTTTTGTTTCTGAGGTTTGTGTTGGTGCCAGGCGGAGGCAGAGAGACAGCGCTGCTCTATTTTTGGTTTGCTACAATGTGCCCGTGTCATGCCTTGCCACCCCCGTTTCAGTCATGCAATACACACACACACACACACACACACACACACACACAAATCTGCACATCGACTATACACACAACCACTTTCATGAGCTCATTCACCCTCCATTATGCTGCTACATAATTGATCATCATTACAAAGATGATTTCATGCAGTCGCCGCTCCTCAGAGATCTTCAAAGGTCTTCAGCCGGGAATCACGCAGCAGTCACGTTACAGCATCAGTTTGTGTTGCTGCTGCATGTTGGGTCTGTTCTTTTACCACATCATGCAACTACAAATAAAATCATCTGTAGGATTTTGATAAAATTTTGAATAAACCCATCACACTGCATCCCTTCAATGGGTGTTTTGTTTTTGTTTTGTGCACATATGTCAAATACTGCTGACTTAAAACCAGCCACACACTACACTCAAAACTAAAAGCAGTTCTTTTGACATTTTTTAGTGAAACACTATATGATTATGACTGTGTGCCTCTAATATTAAGAACTGAAAAGCACTGCCATGCTTGCAGGCTTTCATCAGACACAGTGCTACATCAAGTTACTAGCCTGGGTTGCTGTCTTTGATTTTAAAAGAGTGTTTTTCTTCCAGTCAGTCAGCTGATGTTGATTCTTCAAGGTATATCAAGTGAATAAAGTGAACAACCACTGATGCATTATTTTATATGCAGTGGCAGTTAGAGTACAGAAAATCTTTACACTAGTAAAAGCACAATCAAGTAAAAGTTACCATTTGAAAACCCACTCAAGTAAATAAGTATCTAGCTCAGAAAATACTTCAAGTTACCTTCCATAATACTATTTTTTAATTTATTATTAATTCTTATGTTTTAGCTTGGAGGCTTAACTGACCACAGTAACTACCAGAGTAAATAATGTCTTCAGTACAGCATCAAAGATTAACATCACACATGAAAAATTCACATAGCGTAAGCTAGCTAACTACATTTTCACCTTCAATGCTTGCAACATATTTCAGTGGGCTTGCAGAGGCTGAAGAGGAGTTTTTTTAATTGTGGAGATGTGCCAGGTGTTGTCTCTAAAAGCTGCTCGTGTTCTGTTTTTTTTTTTTTTTTTTCAAACCCTCCTCATCGTGGTAAAAAGCAGCTGGTAACTCTTCCCCTCTACACTCCATCCCCATATTTACAGCAGATGAGCAGAGTTTGTGATAAATCACTGGCTGAAAAATATACTCAGGCAAACATACCAAAGCAAACTTGTATCTTATGTGTGTATGTTGAAATGTTCAAAAAGAAACGGACATTTGAAAGTGGACTCCTTTGTGTGGGTTTGTGTGGGTTTGTGTGTGTCTGCGCTTCACCTGCTGACCTGTGTTTCTGAAATGGCCACGGTGTGTTTAAAGATGATCCACTCCACCGTCTCAGAGCAGGGAGGTGCAGTCAGCGAGCCGTTGTAGATGTAATATTTGTCTGTGTTATTAGGCAGCAAGGACCGCAAGGTGAAGGCTTCTATAGACCCGCTCTTACCTGGTAAAATCAAAACAAAACAAAAAGAAACAAAATTAGTCCCATCAAGGACAAAATGTGACAACAAATAATGTCCGAAGCTGTAAGACCACCTGAGACCAAGCATTGTAAGTGCCAGACTGTATGTTAAAGGGATAGTTCACATTTATGGACATAAAAGTGTATGAAATAGTTGTCAGTAGTAGATATGGTAGCTCTGGCAGGCTGCTGGGGTCACCAAATTAAAACTTTTTACTCCCAAAAACAACGTCCATGCAAAGTAGTAACATATTTGAAACACGTATCCATTGTCCACAAGTATCTCAGTGTAACTTTACAATGTAATTACTATGCAAATGTAATCCAATGTAATTTTTTACAACTGATTCAGGTTTTAAATTTGTTACTACTTTGGATGGACGCTGTTTTGGAAGTGAAAAAGTTGCGACTCCAGCAGTCTGACTGAGCTAAATTATCTACATTCTGAACCGTCCAAAACTTTGACCACAGGACTCTGAAGACAGGTAAACCGCTTCACATCCACTACACTACTGACTACTATTTCATACACCTTTACATCCAAAAATGTGAGTTATCCCTTTAAGTCTATGATGAGAGAAAAGAATAGTTCCATTAAAAAAAGAAAAAGAAAAATGTCGAGACGTGTACAACATTAGCAAAATAGAATGTGATAAGTTGTTAATCCTTTAAAAAAAAAAAAAAAAAACTCAGTTGAAAACAGCACAAAGAGAATCTATTAACTGTTTCACCTCATCCATGTCTTTGTTTCCGTAAATACATATTTATAATGAATTTGATGTTAGAAACAAACTTCAAACAGAAGCAATCAAACACTGGGAAAGTTGATGAACTCTCTAAGCACACCTGTTGGAAACATTTCACAGGTAAACAGGTTTATTGATTGATGATAGTATCAAAATTTAGTATGAAAAGTTCAGTTGTTCACAAGTAAGGATGAGCCAGATTTGACCTCTTTGTCAAACACATCACTGGAAAAAGGATATGACTACGTGGGCTCAAGAACACTTCTTAGAAGCACAAGTAAGCACAGTTTGTTTGCAACTGATTACATCCTGGTTTCTCTTTATGTTTTACACAGTGTCCTTGCTTTTCGAGGGATTAAAGTTGTAGATTTTGTCCCATTTATAGTTGTTAAAAAACATTTTTGCATTTTTTTTAAAAATAGACTATTTTTCTGCTTCTTTAAACACTAATTTTCTCCTGAACACAATCATGATTTTCTGTGGTTCAGAGAAAACCAAATGCAGCTCTTTTTTTCATATGATGCCACCTGCAACCAGCTACATTCTGTGCAAAGGACAAGTGTTAATTTATACCCAGTGGGAACATACCAAACCTGCTGACAGTATTGATGGCTTCTACAACAGGACTGACGCTCTCATTGTCTTCCAGGCTGATCTGTGGAAAAGAACATAACGGAACAAATATACAAGTTTACTTTCAAGAATTTACTTTGAATTATTTGAGGACAGACTGACTGATCTTTAACTCTGGGGTGCAAAACAACAGGGCGTCCTACTTCAAAGAGGACAGCCAAAGCAGCGATCCTCCCCCCCTTCCTGATGGCATCATCCAGACTTTGGAAGTCGACTGGATCATAACAGTACAGCTGCATCTAAACCAGAGTAAGAAACAGGGAGGTTAGCTAAACCCAAGACCTCATTGGTAGAAGAAAGAAAGGACAATAAATTTGTGAATGGATTTACAGACGCTGTATGTTTCTGTACCTCCAGAGGATATTTCATCCCGTTTAGGCTGTGCTCAGACCCATCTGATGTTGCATTGCAGCGCCCCCAGTGAAAGTTGATTCTGGCAACACGGAACCGTGAGCTCAGCCCCCCTCCACTCACGAAAAACTCTCCTTCCACAGTGATGGCAACTAAAAACACACAAATACACTGAAGTTTAACCTTTATGTAAAACAGCTTGTTTTTACAGATGAAATATTCTTGGACCCTTGAGGGTGTTTTAAGAAAAGTCCAACTGTCAAACTTTTTTTTACAACAGTCTTAATGAGGAGCATTTGCTTGTCAAAGCTTTAAGATCCCAAATATTCAGCTGAGATGGTTGATATTTGGCTACAAGGCTTTAAATCTTTGTCCAAAGTTGGATCTTCTGGCTCTATGCAACAACCAAGATGATGTTTTTTTTCACAGAGAAATGGAAACAACAGTTTCTGGCTGCTGACTGGAATATATTTATGTGTTTACTTTAAATGTGGATAATATGATCTGTTAGCAATGTATTTTTTCCTATGTGTATTTCTTTAAACCGATCACATTTGCCTTGGGTGACATTAAGCCCGAGACTGAACCAAAACAGTGTAACTGAAGACCATGAAACCAAAGCAATGAGCTGAAAAGATGCTAAAACACCCCGCTGAGGTGACAGGACCTGCAAAGTCCTGTGATTATTCTATGAACAACTAATTAATTACATTACAATAAGCTTGGGCAATGTCCAAAATTTAATACCATGATATTGTCCTGCCGAAATATTACAATAAACTATGTAATCATCAGGGGGAAAACAAACGCAAATTTGTGGTGTTGCCCTGTTTAGTCATCATCTTCTTGTGGGAGAAGACGACACATGGCCTGACTCAAATCCTCTGGCTTGCCATGCCTACATCACGCCAGTTAACCTGTGATCACCTCTCCAACTCGTCAAATAGTGCGTGTTGCCTCCATCGCAACAGCAGCTCCATCTGCAATTTAATTATGTCATTTGGCCCAAGCCTAATTACCATACATCCTTAAGTTAAAATTATTGACAAAGGAAACTACCCCCACTGAAAAAAACAAAAAGAAAAAAAAAACAAAACAGAGGTTTTCATTTAAATTGTCTGATACATCTTCTCATGTCAAAGCAGACAATATAATTTTCACATCTTTCACAACTTGGAGATACATGTGAATTTTAAGCCGGCGGTTTCTTATTAAAATTTTCTGATGCTCAATTTACTTTGTTGAAAGATTTCAGTTTAATGAGACAGTGCAGTCAATATGCTGCACTGCTCTCGTAAATATCATGACAGCTACGCAATATCTGTTTTAATATGCAATTTCCTCTCAGACTTCACAGAAAAAAGATTAATTCTAAGAACATTAATGTATAGAGGGCGCACACACACTCACACACACACACACACACACACACACACACACACATACACACTACAACAGAGTCATATAGGCCAGGCTGTATTGGAAAGATGGTGATGATAGCTCAGACAGCTTTCATTTGTTTATCAGGCCAGACATCCTTCCAGCGCGGCCTTTCCTCTCACTGCCTCTTCACATTGTCTTCTTTTCTCTCTCCTGCTCTATATATTTTTTCTTCTTGCTCTTTTGTCGCCTCCTTTCTGTTGCTCGGTTTCATCTTTGCCTCTTGACATCGATCTTGCTTCTTTCTCCACATGATCTCTCAGCACTGCTGTCCCTCTGGTTGCTTCTCTCTCAATTACTTGGTCTCTCCCTCTTTCCCTTTTATTGTCTGACTCTCTCCTTTAAATCCTTCCTGCCTCTGGCTCTCATTAACCTCTAAGTTGTGAATCAGTTTCCCTCTGCATCGGGAAAGTTAAGCTTCTTTCCACATCTAGGGATTAAAACGCTGTGCTTTACAGCAGGAGAATAACATCATTTCTATAGTTTGAATCAACTGTGTACTGCATCTTCCTCGTCTTGCTTCTCTATTGCTTAGAAGGGAAAGAAAACACTAAAAGTCAATCATATTTCAACAGAAACAGCTTGTGGTTTGATTTCCTACAGGATGATATCGCAAACAAGACTAGGCAAAAAAAGCTACACTTGGCAAAAGTTTTTGACTATGACCCGATTAAGCTTGGAATTCCTTTTGATTTTTAAGATTTATTCAAGAAGAAAAGGCTCTAAATGAGGGGCAGATGAAAAGGTGTGGGAGAATATTACCATACCGGTCTTCCCGTTGTTCTGGATGGTGCTGGACTCTGCTGTCAGCTTGTCCCAGCCTTCGAGCTGCAGATTCTGGTACTGCAGCCTGACTTGGGTAAACGTCTCGTCAATGTCTACAGGGGACTGCCGGGCGGTGTTACAGGATGGGTACTTTTTACCCCAGGTGCGCTGGTTTAGGGTACCTGTATGTGAGAGAGAGAGAAAGAGTGGCAGATAAAAGAAGAGACAAGTGTGTTCAAGGATGCTGATCTGAAAATATCCAACTTTCTGAAAGCTCATTGTAAATTTTTTTTCTTTCGCATCCTGCTGTCACAGGAACATCTAGAAGCTCAGCTGCGCTCTCATTAGAAAAAGCAGCTTCTGGTTGTATTGTGACATGACAGGATCAATAAATTTCCCTCCAAATGTAAATTTTTGAAAGTTACATTCAGACTCAGAGTCTACCAATTATCCAAAAACCTTCAGTACAGTCATAATTTACTAATGTTAAAACACTCCAGATAGCGCCTTTAATATTTTTGTGAGTTACATTTACAAATGTGTTTTTCTGTTTAAAGTGAGTGCAGCTGTAACAAGAGCAGATGGTTAAACTGTAGGTGAAACTGGTGGGCCTCAGGTCACATTTTACCATAGCACTTTATGCGCATCTGTGTGTGTGTGTGTGTGTGTGAGTGCGCATTGTTGATGCATGAGTGAATGTGTTATATTCGGTGTACATTTATGCTGTGAATTGTGTTTTTTACCGTGGTGGGGATGCACAACATGAATTCTGATTAAACTTATTGATGTAGTGTGGGTGTGTGTATTTGTGGGCTTTAACAAGGCTCTCCACATGAATAATGTAAAAGAATATGAACTGCATCAGGACAAGCAAAAAACAAAATTTGCAGCCAAACACGCAACAACAGAAACTACAATCAAAACAGCATATAAGGAAAAGCAAAAGGGACATTCTTCTTTTTAAGTTTGCATAATTTTTTATTTATGTGTGTATGTCTGAATCTGTAATTTAGTCATGACGGCACGTCACACTGTCTGCACTTAGATCCAGTGATATGATTTGTGTTCTCCTTTATTTATTCTTTGTTATTTTTGGCACTATATGTACAGTGCCTTCACATTTAATGACATGCAGTGTGTGTGTGGGTGTGTGTTTAATATGAATTTACATGTCCAAGTTACCTGCGCACACACTGACATGCTGTATATATTTCTGTCCAAGCGTGAGGAGCTCCTTGTCTTTGCATGAGTGAATGTGTTAATTTACTGTGCATGCATTCATCCGCTCCTAACATCCAGTTATTCCCTCCAGGCACAGTCAGGGACATCTCAGGGTCTTAACTGTCTTTGTTATGCTGACTAACTATTCTGAGCTGGAAACAAAGCAGAGAACATTCGAAAACTGACAAATGTACTTGAAAAAGATAAAAAGTACATGCTGTCTTGAAAATGAGGCAATGCTGTTGAGCAATATGATGAAGAATTCGTCTCAATTCAAGGGGAGAAAAAGAAAGACAAAGTCTCATTGTTTTGTAAACCAAGAAACAGTTTAAACATACCATCATGAAAAAATCTGTTTTTCACTGGATATCTATTTTCATAGTTCTTTTTCCATGCAGACTTGCTGGATAATAGAAATGCATCACTGGATGCTTAATATCCAATGCTTTGTCACTGGAATGTGAGTGTGTGTGTGGGTGCATGTGCATGTGTGTGTGTTTCATAGTACACAGAAAAGACAATGAGTCTAATAAGGTCAGAGCAGATGGTTTAACTGTAACTGGTCACACATGGCTTAACAGGTATTGGTTCAACATTCCGTGTGTGAGTGTGTTTGTGTGTGTGTGTGTGTGTGTGTGTGTGTGTGTGTGTGTGTTTGCGTGTTGGGGTGGGGGTTTTGAGTGAGCACCTAGGAAAGAAGGGGGAGGTTTAGACAGAGCCTGGAGAAGATGTTACTTTTCAAATCTTGCTGGGTTTTCAGGACTACTAACCCTACCTTTAACTGCAAACAGATCTGTATCATTTCAGAGTGATGCAGAACAGACCCATTAACACTCCATCACACCACGCCTATGATAAAATAAAACAAGTGTGAAATTTCGATTATCTCGAATTGCGTTGCAAGCCACAGTCTTTGTTTTATGTCATTAGTTTTTACATGCACTTCACAAAATTAAGGTGCTGACAATATTAATGCTTCAGTGTATCAGACTGAGCCAATCACACACCCTTAGCTTCATTATTTTCAACGTGCATAAATTTGGTGATTTAATGTCGGCAGAAATGACAGCTGTTCCCTGGAGCGATTTCATTTTACAGAAAAAGTTTCAATCACGATGCCATTATGTAAAACACATCATTTTCATTATGCCATGTCGAGCATCAGGTATCCGAGTATACATTTCAATGAGGAGTGGCGGAAAAGCTAATTAAGACACCTGTTTTGTGGTTTAAAAAAACTTCTCACTTAAGGCACATCATCAAAATTCTAATAAATGAAAACTGAGACAAACAGTTTATCAGTAATTAGCAGCTGCCATGACTGCATCAGTGTCACATCCACATGATAACAACATCATGCCAAGCCTATCTTACTTGCAAATGAGACAGCAGGCAGACAGATTCATCAGAACTGAGCTGTCAAAAAATGTCATTCTCTCTGCTGAGTTTCTTTTAATTTACAAAAACATGTCCCTAAAATCTTGAATGTGTTGCTCGTACTTAACAATAATCTAATGATAATATTCTACTCACAAGTTGTGGCGATGCGGCAGAAGTCCTCCTGCAGCTTGGCCACGTCAAAC
>JAQLOL010000015.1:3911942-3922454 GCA_029783665.1 Naso thynnoides | reverse complement strand
AACAGGATTTAAATGTAAATAAAATGCATAATAAAAGCATGAAATACCTCCATACTGCTCATGCAAACTAATACGAGTGCCCTGGATCCCTGACGTGCAATGTTGCTTTATAAAACATCACTGACACCAAGTTATTAGTCTTACATGTACGCCATGTTTTTGCAGATGCAAACGAGGCTCCCATATTAGAATCTACAGACTACAGTAAACAATAAGGCAAAAAACATGGAGTCTGTGATGATCTTTAAAACAACATGGCATGTTAGGGCTTTGGGACACTTGGATTACTTGGATTGAGCAGCAAGGAGGCATTTTATAGTTTTATTATTCGTTTTATTCATGTTGGAATCCTGGTCACCATTTGCTTCAATTGTTTTGGAGATAACTGCAAACCTTTTTCCTCTGAAACAACAACAGCGTTTTGTGAGCTACAAAAAATTTACCCTCCCTTCCATCCATATAAGTGTGAGTAGATAATGACTGAATTTTTATTTTTGGGTGAACTATCCCTATAAAGCCACATAAATGGTTTAAAATGGCAGTTTTTAACTTCTCACATATTTATATTTATGCACAATAACCAAACCACATGATATAATGAGTTAATTCATGAATGTTATCATTAGTGACACCTTTACGATCTTGTGAATGTCAGCAGCTGCAATTATGATAAACAGATTAAAAACACAGCTTGATCTGATCATTAGTGGTAGGGAAGGGTAAAGAGAGCTAAAGCTTTTCCCTCGTGTGGAGGTTAGTTTGTGTAGGTTGTAACAAATGTTAAAAAACATTAATAAATGTACTGTAAGAAAAGTTTTGCTACTGTTACATTCTCTAATTTCCTTCTTTCTTTCTTCTTTCTGTCACTCATTAAGTCGAGCTGCAATCCATCGCTGAGTTAAACCTGACTCGGCCAGCTCGTTCCTGTGAGTGCAGCTTCACTTAAATGTTTCGAAGAAACTTACTTAATGGTCACATCAAGATGCATCAGCTGACTGACCTGAATAAAGGCTGACTGATGTCAAAGTTGGTCCGTCTGGTTTTTGTGTGCGTGGACTCAGGCTAAGTCAGGTATGGCCACAGTTATCACATGTAAAATACCTTTCACATACATTTAACATCGATTTTAAAATGCATATTGCATTTTTGATGTATTTCTTATTATGCAGTTCACAAAATTCATTTCTAAATCCATGTCAACTGTACTTTTAACCTTTTTTCATGTAATATCTGTAAAATCTGCTCCCTTTCCAAATCGATATCCTCTCTAATAAGCTCTTAAAAATGAACGCAACAAATAGTCCAACAACATCTTCGACAGAAAATAACACTGTTAGATGGTTTTTAGGAAGACAAGATGGCAGCAGCTTGTTTTTGATCGACATCCTGGGTCAAACACGTCACTAAAGCAGCGGCGAGCTTGTAGCACTGCAAGAGCTAAAGAGACAGACCGATCCATTAGCTGTCAGTCATTGGAGGCCGCAGAGGCATGAGGTGATGAGACAGTGCCGCACAGGTGAACAGCCAGGAGCAAAGAGACACCGGTGCTCAGCTTTAAGAACACAGCAGATAGTGATGGGACTTCATTGCTGCAGGCTGGCCATGCATGAAGCTCACAGCTGAATCACTGTATTATTCTACCAATCTGCACTCTACCTGCTTTATCCGATTTCCCAGAGGGCTCAGCAGACCTGACATTAAAGGTTTAGGTTACTGTGAGCGGCAACAAGACATTTCTATGGATGGTGTTTTATTCATACAGGAAAGGTCAACAGACATGCAGCTGTCCAACACTGCTCCGCTTTATGTCACACGTTCACACACTGTATTTTCAATGCCAGAATCAAAAGATTTAGAAATGTGTAACAAAAGTGTAGCCCAGCAGGAACTTGGCTCTGTTTGTTGGCATGGGTGAGTAGGGCTTCACGGCTGTCAGTGTGAGGCAGCATAATGAAATGAAGTGAAAAGCTAAATGAGGGTGTGTGTGTCAGCCAGACACCTGATACTCTGACTGCAAGCTCCTCTCGTACCGTGTCAGTCACTGAGGATCATTTAAAACAAGAGCACCACTCACAAACAGGTAAAATGGACAAAACATGTGGAGGCTGTGCACGAGTCAATACTTGCTCTCACTTGTCAACAAGGTGAACATGGAAATTCCTATCATGGCAAAGGACTTCTGATGTTCATGTTCATTAAATTGTGTAGTTGGTTATTTAAGCACTTGAATGACAAAATGGAAACACAGGCAAGATTTTTAATTGCTCTAAAATATAATTGCTCATCTGTTTGTGCTGATATTATGATTACTTCACATTATGGGTTTTTTTCCAAATAGAAAGTGCAGCATTTTGGAAGTTAAAACATTTATTTTAAATTCCAATAATTTACATCTCCATCAGGTGATTAGCTGTCTTTTGCTTTTGGTTTTTTAAGAAATACTGACAAAGTAATAATCCTTGAAATGTGCACATATAATAAAACCTTCAGGGTTAGGGTTAGGGTTATGCTATGGATTCATTTTGTCTACCCTTGCATCAGGGAATCAGTGGAAATGATGCGTCCTGGTTCCAAAGTGTTTCTGTTTTTAACATTGTCTCAATAAGCTCAGCCTCACTATTTACTGTTTACTCTTCAAATGATGAATCAGAGCTGTAATTAGTTCATGTTATTGCGGACCCAACCTTTTCTACATCTGATAATTCACATGAAAAGCCTTCAACTGGCAAAACACATGGTAGGTTTCATTGTGAAGCAGTCAGTGTGTTTGTCACAGAAATTAGGACTGAGATTACTTAGTTTCTTATCATTACCCTGTCATTTTCTTATCATTACCCTGACATTATTTTATCATTATTATTGTTAAAGCCTCTGGAAACGCAGTTTGAAATAGTAAGAATGCACATATTATATCAAAGTTGACTGTCTCATTAAATATACTATTTAGAAAACCCAACTATTAGAAAACCTAGCTCAAAAAGAGCTTACTTGGTGATTATACTTTTTC
Organism: Naso thynnoides; assembly: GCA_029783665.1. Classification (NCBI taxonomy): domain Eukaryota; kingdom Metazoa; phylum Chordata; class Actinopteri; order Acanthuriformes; family Acanthuridae; genus Naso; species Naso thynnoides. Next base: position 3,919,447 of record JAQLOL010000015.1, on the reverse strand, counting down.
TCAAGACTGTGCGGGCGTGGCAGATCACATTTTGATTGACACCAAATTGAACCCCAGCTTTGTTAACTGAGCAAAGAAGGAAACAGTCCTATTGTTGTTGTTGTTGTTGCTGTTAATATATAACTTGAGTAAAATTTATAGATTTTTATCCAAATAATGCTTGTTTGTACATTTGTCATGAAGTTTTTAAGACTTGCAAGGAGTTGCAGCTCACTGTGAGACCAGCCGGTCTGCTCGCTGCTGCAGCCGGGCTCTTCAAGCTGTCACTGTGGGTAGAAAGTTAACTAACGGACCGATGATCAGTGCGGTGATTAAAAGCTGGCTATAGAGTTTACATAGCATTGCAAAACATGATACAAAGGATGCTTTGCTGACTTTGCTGACTTGATTAATTGAAGGTTACTGGTGATAAAAAAATCATCTCAGCTCATGCATTGCAAAATGATGCATCTTTTAAGGTGAAACATTTTCTTGCATGGCGTTCAATTCTGGTTAAGCCATAAATTAATCAACCCACCTTAAATGTCAATACAACAACTTGAAGAAACAAACATACATATCTTACATGAACGTTAAGTGAATTGTCTGAACATCAAACATAATTAATTTGCTTTCTGCCTTTCTTGCATGATGACATACACTTGAGTAAAGCTAGCTTGGTTAAATGCAACAGCACAAGCCCATTTGGTTGGCTCAGACTAGAAGAGGCTGACTGAATGGAGCAGAGTGGTTTTGTATCAACAGACACCTGACGTTGAATTTTTTGATTGGCTTTATCCATATTACGTTATACGAATTGGGGATAACAATGCCCAAATCAATCCAGTTTTAGGAAACTGCCAAAAACTTTAAATGGCAATATTCCAAGTTTAGATTGAGGTTAATGTCTGATTTTTTTATAATGCTTTTATTGCGCATGTAAGACCCTAAATTATATATTACAAAAGTTTTTGATGATTTGGGTTTCCAGAAGCTTTAAGAAAAGGACCAAGAGATGTGAACTGATACACCAGTTGTTATTATGATACATTTCTGACAAAATGTCAACTGCTATTAAACCACAGTTACTATTATCACAGTGACCACAGGTGTTGCCAAATCAATCACAAAGGCAAGGGTCATAAAACAGCAAACATCCACTCTCACTCTCCTAACAGGCTTGTGTGTCCCCTCAGATCCTCTTGCATTGATTCAACATGTTTTGTTCATTCCAGGAGTTATTTCGTGATGAAGTGTTGAAATTTATTGTTTTGGTGTAGTCACACGGCCTTGACCTTTGCACTTCTTCAGTTACCAATTTCTCATAGAACGCCTTTCAGCGGCACAAAGTGACGGGGGCATGAACTTGTTCCTTTCAATCAAATAAAGCTGTGTGAAAAAAGAAATATAGCTAGCAGGTTTACTGCGGGTTGTGAACTTTGGCGTGTGCATTTATGTGACAATATCCATCTAAAATGTTGTAATTACGTGAAATTTAAGTCTCACAGTGAGTAGTTTAAAAAAGATTTTGTGACAGAACTCCAAAACAGCCAGAGATGGCAGTTTTTTCTGACTGACTCGCTGCAGGGAGGATTCACTGAAGCCGACTCTATGTTGTCAGTGTTGGGATAAGTGAGGCGCTCCCAGCTGAACACTAATGAATAGCATCGTGTTGTATTACAGGACTCCTGGGGCTGATTTTGTGCGAATCCCTGCGATTAGTGAATCTTTTATCGGCTGCATTTGCACCGACACAAACTGATTTTTAACAGTAGATGTGATTACTTTTGTTCTTCTAAATGAATCCCTGTGTTCCTCCTGAGACAGAAAGCCTGTGTGTTCAACCCCCAAGAGTGAAAGTGTCTGTGCAGTTCAGTGAATTTATTCATCTGTGAAGAGTTTACTCTCAAGGCTGATAAACGAGGCTGTGTGAGTTCTCTAGAAAAATGTCAGTTTTTCAGTCTGACTTTAACAAACTGTTTTCAGTTAATACAACTCCAAAAAGTATGAACAGAAAATATTTGTATAGTGCACGAAAACTATGGCCATGGAAGTCTGAGTGGATGTATACTCAAAAAAAGCACTTGATTTTGATGGAAGATTGGTTTATGTAATCATTTCTAAATTAATATCATCCTAGCAAGATTTTCGGCAGGCAATCTGATTGCCAGTGGGTGGTGGGAGTAGGAGTTGGTGGGGGAGGTTACATCACAGGATGCCACTGAAATGCCAGCATGGAAAACAAAGTGTCAAAAAAAAAAAAAAAAAAACACATTGCAACTTCTATATGGCGATATTAATGGGTTTTATCCAGTTGCCAATGTATGTTAACACAGCCTATATGTAAAAGATATGTGCCACTGAAGGACAGCAGTAAGACAACGTCATAGCATCATGTTCTGTTTAACAATATAATCTTATCTCTTTGCGAATCAACACTACAAATAACATCATGTGCCTGCGTACATACGCTTTCTTACACAACAAGGTGAGTACAAACACTCAAGAGGACGAAGGCCAATGCACACTTAGAAAGTAGGGTGTAACAATATGTAATGATACAATGTGTATTACGATACATGGTTAGTGATACGATACAAGAACGATATGGGTTCATTTAGAGCAATATGATATAATACGATTCAATGAATAGAAGTTTATATAGTAATGTTTTTTACCAAACATAGAGGAAAAGAAAAAGCCTATTTCTATGCAGTGGTAAAGAGGTGAAACACGGGGAAAGCTTGATACACTGAGCTTCACAAACATTCAGTGTAAGGTCTCAATTTAATCTGTGTGGAGCACAAACGCCGACCGAAAATCTCTCGTCCTCCTGGTGCTTCTCTACCATGACCCACCATCACCTGAAGCAATGCTGCTGACGTAATACATATGCCCAGAACTTCGAAGAATAAACCAGACTAATGTTTATAATTATTTACCATTGTAAGTGGGGAAAAAAACATCCACATACTAACATTTGACACGCTAAATGCAAGGTGCAAATTCCTTGTATTGAGACAATTTATGCTTTGAAAAAGGATTTTAGATCTATACAAGTCACACTGGTAGGAGCACTTGCAGTTTACCTGTTGTTGTAGTTTGATTGTAGGAATACAAATCGATGCATGGATCCAACAGATGTATTGTTACACAACTATTAGAAACAGAAACTTTGTCCAGGGGGACATTTTGGTGAAGGAGAGTTAATAAACTCAGCAGAATCTGAAGCATAATAAAACCTTGACAGTCCATTATACTTGATCAATCTGCACATGGCTATTGGGCTAAAAAACCGTAATAGTCATTTTTACAGGTACCACACATAACCAGTTTTCACACAAGAACACACTCTGGAGTCTGGATTAAAGTTTGTGTCGCTGCTCTCACCTAAACATACGCTGTGTAAAAGAGGCCTTAGTTCTAATAGCAATTTAGTTTAAATGAGCTTAATACTGCCGTAGACTAAACCAATCATTCATCATCAATTGATCATGCCTTCAATCGTCGATACAGAAGCAATCGCCAACTGGAACAAGCCTAATATTAAAGAGCAAGTGTCAACACATTCATTAAACATCTTCTGGAAACAACTGATACCTGAAACCAAATCTTGTAGGAATTTATGCAAAAGTTGTTGAGACATTTCACTACAAAAACAACAATGATAAATTCATAATGGTGAAAAAAGAAAAGTGACCAAAGTCATCAGGAGTCATCCTCTAGAGGCTGTGAATGACCATTTCTTGGGAATCAGTTCAGTCTCGCTGAGATATTTCAGTCTGGATTAGAGTGCCAGACTGAAAAATCGACCAATGTGATCATCTAAAACCAAACTAAAACATCACAAATACACGACCGTGTGTTTCCCTGCAGAGGAACAACATGCTCTTTGCTCCCCTATGAGCAGCTCTCTGCACTAAGTATATTGATGAAGCCCCCTGTCAACACATAATGAATAGCGCTCCTACAGTGAACTCAAAATTTAACTGCTTTAAAATATCTTGTGCTGAATGAGAGGGCAAGACATAAATGCCATAACCGATCGCTGATGAGCACACGACATCCATGTCACCTAAAACGAGACACCTGTTGACCTCAGAGTCACAAACGCACATACATGCACACTCATACACACATCTATAAAGGCACATACCTCCAGGGGCCAGACTATAACTTATATAGCATTCAGCTGTGTTGAGTGTCAGCTGGTTAAATTAGTGTGCTTGGCTTCTCTCTCAATCACTGTCTCACTGTTTCTGTTGCCTCATCTTACCCTGTCAGCCTCCGTCGGATCTGCTGCTGCTTATATTAGGAGCTACAAGTGGGAACAATTAACAAGATGGCTACAAAGACAACACAGAGAAGACAGAGACAATCTGTAACTTGTTGATGTGTACTATCATTTACCGGCTGGGAAATTATCGTCCATTTAAGTAACTATTTAATTGAAACCCAATTGTGTACTTACCTGAGGGGAAGATAAAGATTTTTCGTTGTGGAATAGAATAGTAAATCCTCTCCCAAATCTCACTGAATAAGTAACATGGGGAATATGTAATGATCTAAATAAATTTTCTCTAGCGCAGCTTTAAAATAATTAATTTATCCACATTCTGTTTGCACGAGCTTGGGCATTTTGGGAGCCTTTATGGTCCATCTGTGCCCTGCGACTTATGCTGCAGGATGAGAGACATCTCCAATTCATTTCCTCTGTGCAGCTGAATGAAGCCTCACAGCGAAGGCCAGCAGCACAGGTTATGACCTAATGAGATTAGGCTCCATATTAAACGGAGGATATTGTTTCTGAGCGCTAAACAAACTGTGCATTGTTCACAGGGACGCGACAGCATTAAAGGAGCAATATAAAACCATATCAGACAAGCCTATCGCTGGGATCTGTGTGTTTGTGCATGTGCATGCGTGTCTGCGTGTGTGTGTTTGTGTGTGTGGACTCTCTTGCACACCAGTTGTTCTGGTGGGGATAAGGGAATCACTTTTGAGGTGACCGTGAGAATTTGGGGCCCTGTGTTGGAGGTGGTAATACAGTCGAACAGCTGGGGGTTAAAAAACCCACACATTCACGTACACACACACACACACACACACACACTCACACACACACCAACACATCACAGTGTCAGGTAACACCCCACTATGTCCAGCCAGATGGGGTATCACAAATTCCTTGGCGGCCCTTTGGCTCCACAGATCTCTAATAAAACCAAGCAACTCTGTAATTTAAAACTCTGCTCAGCATTAACCAAAAACACACACACGCATTTCTGATAAGTGAAAAGTGATCACTGGACTCTGTTTGGTCTCTACATGACATAAGTTTTGGTATATTTAAGGCTAATACCCAGGAGTTTTGTTCCCTTAACATTTTGCAGAGGCAGAACTGGGGACAGCTGCACATGTACTATCTCCATGGATTGCTGCATTGGTGACATTTATTAATGTAATCTAGATCCATTTCTTATCTTTTGTTTATTGAAACCAATTGCAATCAGTATGCAGTTAAAAAAAATGCTCCTAGCTCACGGAGGGCTGCAGTAAACAAATTAATAATGCAATTTAAGCGAATAAAACCCACTCTGACAGCATGAGTCAGCGAGTGATACAAGCGCAGCTGTTTTGGATTTTTAAAAATGGTCTTTCTGCCTCTTTCAGCTTCAGTTTGAAGTGTATCACGCCTGAAGGGCACTTGAACTTCAGTATATTTTCCAAGTTGACAACAAAAGGAGGCTGTGCAGACAATTTCTAAACGGTTCAACCATAAAACTTCCATGTGACTCACCTGCGTGCATAAATACAAACAAATATGGGACAACGTAAAGGAAAGATGCATGGGACGTACTGTGTTCTTTACTCAGATTTTCGATTCAACTGTCAAATATCTAATTCTTAATTCCTCTACAATCACTCCATTCATTTTAATGCCTATCTTATGCTGTGTGGGTAACGTGCATAATTAATGAATATATTCATTAGCAATTATTCTTTGGCCTAATTTTCCAATTTTGGATAAATAATTCAATTTACAAGAATATTTAAAAGGAATACACAGAAAATCCTCACTTTTGAGAAGCTGGAACCAGGAAGGTTGGTACTTTTGCTTGACCAACTGTTTAACGATTTAAAGATGTTGTGAATTCTTTTTTTGTCAACTTGTTTCAGTACTCAAAAACAAAAAACTGAATTAACACTCAGGATTTGAATACTGCAGTGAAAGTGAACATAATTGCAAATTACTTTGGGTTGATTAATTTCTGACAATGGTTGTGTGATGACAGGTCAAAAATCGAGCTTACTAGCTAACATTTTAGATGGTTCTCATTGCATGTTTTTACTCTATGTTCAGTTTGTCGACAGAGGGCTCTGCTCTTTTTTCTTTGGGTCTCTTTCACCAGTGAAACTGTGAAATGTCTAATTACATGCTGATAGACCCAGGTTTCTTTTAAAGCCAGGCATTCAGGGGATTGATGAACATGTTCCTCCATATTTTGCCCTACAGCGGAAGTATTTTTGATGAGTCGAGAGCGGTAGAGACCCTGCGGGGGACTGACCTCAAATTTTTGCTTTGGGCTAAAAATCAAACCAGGCAGGCAGGATTTATCTTATCGTAAAGCTATGAATAAATGGCCCATATAGACACATGACACATATGCTCACACACGCACACGCACGCACACACACACTTACATGCAGGGATTCAGACACAGACATACTCTATTGCACATTCCGGCAAATGAGATGAAAATATAAGTACCAAAGGATATAAATTAAACCACGATAAATACGTAAACAGTAAGAAGTGTGTGTTGTTAGTTGGCATTGGGATATACATATAAATACATACACACACACACACACACAAACACACAAGCGGTTGAAAGCACAGGGGACTGAGGCAAGCAGGCCAGTTGGCAGATGCATGTGTGTGTCTGTGTGTGTGTTTAATGTTACAACCCCAGCGTTCACTGTTTCCTGTGCTCGCAGGCAGCGAGTCCTGGTTTATCCACTGAGCATGTATGATTGCACACGTCCACCTCAGTGGTGAGGGAGCTACGCGTGTGTGCATATGTGGCTCACTAATCTGCCTGCCTAGTTGGAGCAGTGAGATGGACCACTTCCATCTGCTCGGCACAAATTGAGAAAATACAGCACAGTGTCTGAATGTATGTGTGTATGTGGACATGAAGAACTCAAGTTGTGGGCATATGAATCAGATTACACATTGTCTAGGACTTGCTTTCCATCTGGAGACAAGCAGAGTCCCTATAACTTATATCATTACAAATGTAGAGCGAAGATGTTGTTTAAGGTTAGTGTAATGTGTAGGGAAAGTCAAGTGGTGGTTAGGATTAAAAAAAATTAATGTATTGTCCTCTAAAGTGACGAAAATTAGGGCCCGACAATTATAGGATTTTTGGGGCTGATGCCGATAATGATATTAGAGAGTACGAAAATTCTGATATCCGACATATTGGCCCATATTCTCTCTCTATCATGACCAAATATAT
>JAQLOL010000015.1:3895853-3911842 GCA_029783665.1 Naso thynnoides | reverse complement strand
AAGGGAGGATATTACACAAGCTTGTTTTCAAACATCAAAACACCAAACCGTAAACACTTCACTTATTACCAATTAAATAAGGGTCCACATTCTGCTGGACAAATTACATGATAACACCATTTTAAATCACTAGTCCATGTATTTTCAGCCTTAAAAACAGTTTTAATATTGGTACCTATTGGGGAACAAATACGCTAATACCAGTATATAACGATATATCTGCAATAGGCAGATTCTGGCTGATAATATAGGTAGACCAATATATCAGTCAGGCCCTAATGGAAATGCAAATATGTGTGCATGTGTGTGGTAAGTAATCCTCTAGCTTTTTAGTAGAGAAGGGCTGGAAACTATTACAGAAGCTTCTAGTTTCTAAACACACTGATCAGGGAGCCTAAAATGTGCTTTTGTTGTAATCTGTAGAAGAATAACAAAGCACAAAGACAACAGGCTTCCCACAGAGCTCAAAGAAATTATTTTGCAGTAGGATTTTCTGTATTAGATATGTTTAATACTTAAAGTTTTCAGTTAAACCACTAGAAATGCTATTTATATATCACAGATTATACACACTAATTTAATTGTTTATAAGTATGACTTTAAAAACTACTAGGCTAAGCTTGCCTTAAGACAATTGCTGGGGTTGTGACTAACATACTTTAATCGAAGAATCTACTTAACATGTAGGCTATTCTATCAGCATTCAGCCTGAATCAGCAGAGTTTCCATGACAACTGTTCACAGCGTCATGACAACGGAAGAGCCCCCGATGGCGTGTGGAACACCCTGACTTCCTGTCGGCTTCTTGCTCCGACTCTTTCTATTGCCATGGATACAAAAGCATCCCTTCCCCTCTTTATCTTTCAGTGCAGGGTCACGCCCCCAATTCCTCACTTGTCTGGCAGACAGCAGACACTCACACACAGGGATAATAACACACAGACTCATTTTTTTTGTATTCAGAAACACACATAAGCGCCCATAGACCTGCAAACACAAAAAACCCTTATATAAATAAAAGCATGCCTGTATTTATTAACTTGTACATCAGACTGCTGTCTGAGCGTATGTATGTGTATAAATACAAATATATGTGTGTGTGCTGTGCATCTGGGTGGGAGGAGTACTCTAAGCACACACCCAAAGATTTCTATTTAAAAGTGAGTTTGTACTTACGGGGGTGGTTGGCTGGTGGGGGAGGGGGTTAATCAACTTTCAGCTAACCGATTGGTCACAGTGGCAGCCCCCGATTAACTTCCTCTCTGGGAGAAGAAAGTTTGCCTGTGCTGAGATCCAGTTAACTTCCACTACGCTCATCTCCTAATTCCACACTTGACAAAGCAACAGACAAGCCTCCATTAACTGCCATCAAACAATTGGTTTTGGTTGCCACTTCACTTTATCACCGCCTGAAATAACAAACCTATATGCTGCACATCAGATGAAAGCCCTGCGACATAATGTTGACTTTTTCTGGAGCAAAAGAAAAGGCCTGACTTTGAGAAATCGCTTTGAGTTTCAATTGCGTTTCCTGTCTTTGTATTTCTCTCTGAACTCTCAGCAATTTTCTCAGCCATAAAGGGGAATATCTGTCAGCACTTCTGAGAATGCAACTTCTGATACTAACTTTGCATCTCCATGTCAAACTTCTTTACTTTTTTCTCCTGCACAGTCTCACACTGAGCAATTAAGTTTGAAGGAAAAAGACAGAAGCTTAGTCAACTTTAAAGAAATCTGGTGTCCGTCTGACTACTTTACTCATTGTAACATAACCTTTTGATTCACATTAAGTCAGAAATTTGATTTAAACAGGAATTATTTAATCTCCATTTATAAGGATACTGTGTATGTGCCCATTTCTCTCTAGTATAGTTTTAACTGTAAGCACTGTATCACAAGAAAGTGGGGCTGGGCAATAAATCAACTTTAAATTGAAATTCAAATGAACTTGTTTGGAAGATGTTAAAAAATGAAAATCATGAAAATTGATTATCCCTTTAACTAGGGTATATATGGTAGCCCATGGCACTCTCTCAACTCTGGTGTCTTATTTTTAATAAGTTTGATGAAAGTGGCGCTGGCACTTTATAAATCCCAAATTTGTGGATTCGTCTTATGTTTGATCAAACCTTTATTTAAAAAAAGGTTTGGTTTGGTTAAAGCTAGGTTAGCTTTATTCCCAAAAGGGAAATTCCTGTTTGTTTGAAATAAAAACAATGCATTGGAAATAATTCCTTTTCTTTTGTGGTTTAAAAAAATCGTTTAAAGTCAAAAATCGAATATGGTATGAAAAAATTAGGGATTTTATTTTAAGGCCACCCCTACGAGAAAGCAAAGAAGCCTTAGCTTAGACAAAGTCACAGTTTAATAAGGTCACACTCCATTTTACTGTATAATATAAATTTGTTTTGTACAGTTATTATTGAAGCACCACTGCTTGCAGTTTTAATAAAATTCATGTACTGTACTTAGGGCAAAGGTTCAGCAGATTACTGTCTACTCATGACTAATGAGACTTAACCATTGTACAGTAGTGTTGTGGAAGAAGACACTAAATGGCAAATTTCCTTGTTTTCAATTTTCTCCCCTAATGACTTGATCACAGCTGTTTGCAGTTCACTGCTCTATGTGATAATGTTGTAGCAGCTTTCTGCTCATGTGGTCCCAATTTGCAATTACTTTGCTGTCTGTTACTTCTGTTGCGCGATTAATGGCATTACATGGAAAACACGCGTGTGCTGTCTGAAACGTGCACATCACAGCAGATCAAGCGGTACAATTGCACAACTAAGATTACAGATGACCAGGGGTTTCCAGATTTATTTCAGCTTGTGACCAAACAGAGAAATTCTTCACCCTGATTACCTTTCAGTTTTTAACATTTTAATTCCAAGTAGAGTAAGAGTGTGTACTATGGTGAGCCTCGGATGCTCTGATTACACACAGAGATTAGAAGCAGAGTGTTTGCAAAAATTTCCAAAACAGAACGCACAACAGAGAAATCCCAAGGTTGTCACAAACTCTGGAGGGGACATCTTCAAAGCAAGGAAAAACGGTAGTTCTCTGAAGAGAGCATGTAACCAGATTTAACCAGTTCTTGTTTAGACTAAGGTCAATAGCCAGATTACTTAAACACTTCTCCAACTTGGCTTTAGGTGCCTGTTTCTGTGTTTGCATGTGTAAATATGTGGGTACATGTTCAAGTCTTCCATGCCCATCAGCTGGCCGGTCGAGTAATAAGAGTGTTCTTTCCCTCTCCGGTATAGCCTCAGTCCTTGGTGCCAGCCTTATAAAAAACAAGAGCGGCTTTTGTATGTGGGCACCAACAGAGACAGACGGCCATTGTCAGAGGCTGTAACTTCAGACAGACCTCCTCAACTGGAGAGACTACAGAGAGAGCACTGGCATTTTGTGGTTTCAGTGACTTAGTTTTCACTCTCTCTCTCCTTCACCTTTTGTCCTTCGTGATCCTGCCATCCTCCCGTTCCACCTCACCCTCTACTGCTGGGTATCCTTTGCTAATTCGTCAAATCTCGAATGCTAAACCTAGACCGTCTCTTGGCCATTCTTCTAACCCACCAACTCCCCTCTCTCCTTTTGTTTGTAATAATTAACGCCAGATTTTTAGAGAGACACAAATGATTATCTTATGCCCAGTTCAGACTACAGGATAATAATCGTGATCATACGGTCTACGACACTTCTTGGAGATCGTGGACAAAAATTCCCAGATCGTAGGCAAATCAGCGCGAACGACAGTTGGCATATGTGAGCTGTTCAAGGACGTGAGCTCGCGACAGTGTGAGGGCGTGTTGCAGGATATCTAGCATGCCCAATATCCAGCCCAGTCTCAGTTGTGCAGGTACCAGTTTTACCGCTGGCAAGGCCTGCTAAACAGCCCACAAGCAGGAGCTTAAAAAAAAAACAAAAAAAACAAATGTTCATTCGACAAATGCAATTTGCATCAAATTCACTGCCTGCATATACAGTATCAGCATCAGCTTGTGTGCCACACATATCAAATTAACAGCAATGTGGGGTCAAGTGGAATTTATTTATATGCAACTGCTGTGAAACTGTCAGAAAAATAACATTTCTGCCTTTCTCGTTACCACCACTCCCTCTCTTTTCATCACTGTTCAAGCAATGCGGCTCTCTCTCAGAGCAACACAGAGCAGAGCGCACGCTGGGCCAAATGAAATGTAATTTAGCAAATATTTTACAGTGACTATTCAGGTGGTACAACAATAACATTGCGCTGGAATTGTATTTTAAGACAATGTCTCAGTATTTAATTACATTGAGTGACTGGGGACAACTCGTCATACGCTCCTCCTCGTGAAAGGATCTTGCAATGTGTACCCCCTTGTTGGTGATCATCAGTCATGTAGTGTGACTGAAAGACTCCTGATACAAGACAGACAGTTGTGTAGTGTGAACAGTCAAGAGACCCAATGACTCTGGAGGTTGTGTAGAGTGTACTGGGTATTAGACTCTTGATATATCGCACATCGTTATGACTAACTCCTTGGACACAGTGTAGTTAAAGGCCGAATCGACTTTGCATTCATTTGCAAGGTGGTCATATTCCAGGAGAAGCTGAGAGATTACCATTTCTTTGACAAAATCAGAAAATTTCTATAACAGACGTTCCAACATTGATACCCACTCTGCATACTGATTGGCCAGTTGTGCCGAGCTGAGAAAGTAGGAGGACTTTCTGAAATATTTAAACAATAAGCATATTTCTAACATCTGCAAAAAATTTAGCTTGCTACTTTGTAGAAGACAGCAGTCGCAGGTAGCAGTTACAATGAATTTCAATGGAGTTCTCAAACACTTCTCAAAATACTCCTGACGCATAATCCACTTCTCCACTGAGGGTCCTCTTGTTCATTATGCTCCTAACACTCAGTTATTCCACATCACAGCTAAATACATTACTGCCCCCCTCGCTCATAACCCAGAAACATATCAGAATTTTGCAAAGAATCAATTCAACAGTGGACAAGTGGATTATGCTACAGGAGCTGTTTGAGAAGCTTCTATTAAAGTTTCAGTGCTTTTACTTTAAACACGTGGCTTTGGGTCACCGTTGGAAAGTTGTATAACTTTTTTTGTGGCTGTTCCCTCATGAGCAGAGATGCTTAAAAGTCTTTGAGCTCAAGTCCAAGTCAGGTCTCAAGTCTTTGACCTTGAGTGTCAAGTCAGGTCTAAAGCTTTTGAGCTCAACTCTAGGTCTGAGTCTGGGTAATGACGCATGTGAATTAAGAAGGAAATGAGATTTAGCTCAACAAACCTTGTTACTGCACAAAAGAAAAGATTGTTCATGAGTCCCAAACCTCAAGTCCGAGTTAAGTCTGAAGTCATTTGAGGTCGAGTCTCAAGTCAATTCTAAATTCACTGCATATATGCAATTTCGGCATTTTTCAGCCAAGGCTCCATCAGCATGAATTTGCATGTGGGAAAGAGAGATGGGTTAGGGCTAGGGCTTACCCTAACCTTAGATTAAACCTAACCCTAACCCCCAACTACTGTAATGAGCTGAGCCGGTATTTCGCCCAAAAAATAAGACTTTATGGTCGTTTTTCTAACATTTGTACTTGCCCCGGCCACTGCTGTTCTATCTCTGTTAGCTGTGGCTGGCGGCCGCAGGTAGGTCCCAGCTTCCCTCGATACTACACGGATTTTATTGATTTTTTTCAAAGCCATCTCTCTTTCCCACATGCAAATTCATCTTGACGGATCCCAGGTTGAAAAATGCCGAAATTACCCTTTAAGTGCAACTTGAGTCCAAGTCTCGAGTGCAAGTCTCATCTCTCGACAGAGAAAGCTGAACACTTATTAGAGCACATTGCAAGTCTACAAAGGGGGTCAGTACTTGACATTGAAATGTGAGAGTCAAGCATTCTTTTAGGGGTGAAATCAAGGCCAAAGTAAAGAAGAGAAAGAAGCAGAGGACAGTTTTCCTCAATGTCCTATTTAAACCAGGAACCTCTGAACAACATTCATATACAACTCATAATGCATTACAACAATAAGGTTTACGCTGTGACTGTTCTGTTGAGTCTTGACTTGGGTAATACAAAGAGCTGTCCATTGTTAGATTCCACTCTCACTTTGATTTTGTACTTCAACCAAACAGAGCCGACGACAAAAACTACTGAAGAAACTTTTGAGTGACATAAGTGTTTCACTGGGCTGAGTTTCCTGCCCAGGCTTCTCAGCTTCAAAGAGATTCAACTGTCCTCGTGGCACAGACCAACTTTAAAATAACTGTGACCGTGCACTGCCACAGTTAGAGCAGACTGCAGCTAAGTGGATTAAAGAATAAGTGCACTTATGAATAAAATGCTTTAGATGGAGAGACGAGACTAAAAACCTGTAGGGGGGGGCAGAGGAAAGGAAGACAAAATATAACACTGAAAGTAAGCAATCAATTATTCAGTGCAACATCTGTGGTTTTAGTTTTGTCATCACTGTGGTGACTATAAAAGTGCAACACACTTCTATCAGAGCACTGAGAAAATCAAAATTAAATTTGCAATAGCATTCAAAGGACAAAATACTCATACCTACAAAATCACATATTTTGCTCCATTTTGAGGATCTATACAATATGTGTGTTGGGAAATGACATACTTATTTTAGAATTTATAATGTAACTTTCCTCCACAATATCATAATCTCTCAAATTGGTGTGCCAAAAAAGAGAGGAAATCTGATTATATTTTTTCCGCTAAAAACCAGACAGTTAAGAAGGCTTTGGAAAATCTATCTAACAAGATTTATTTCCCTCAGTAAAGATTTTATTTGGCTGATTTACAGAGCTTGACTCCATCATGCTGTGTGTGTGTGTGTGTGTGTGTGTGTGTGTGTGTGTGCGCGCGCGTGCATGTTTATAAGTTGGTGCGCACATAATCTCATCTTAAGCACGGAGTTAAAGATAGAAGGAGGGAGACACAGTTATACCTCCTGCACTGTGCATTTACAAAAAAAGAGTTAAAAAAAGAAAGAATGAAATAAACTGTGTTGGCTCATAAAATATGAGTCAACACTTTGGCACTTTGTGTGTTTGAGGGTCAGCATGAATGCAGACCCATCTCTACACTGCCAGGAGGTTGAAGATTTCAGAGTTTCTAATTTCTGCCAAAAAAGTGCCTTTAATACAGCATGTAATAAGCAGCAGGTCTCTTAGCTCTGTGGTTGTTAAGTCACATGTAAAGTGAATTGGAACAATAAAATTTAGTAAGAGATCCAACCCATCGGGTCGATATCACCTCACCCCTCCAATATACACACGTGGAGACACTTGGTCACAACATCCTTTGTGTTATCTTTGATTGCACTAGGTAACCCTTTGGCAACTGAGTGCAACACACTAGGGGTAAGACAGTTCACAAAAATCACGGTTCAGTTCGCATCAAGGTTTTAGAGTCACAGTTTTCGGTTCGGTTCAGTATATGTTGATGTTTTTCCATACTTTCCATAGTTTTCTATATTTTACTGCATTATAGAATGAGTCAATGCACAATTTTAAGGATGGAGGTTGTGTTCTTCCCACAAGAAATTAGTTCGCAACATAAACAGCCCTTCCTTCCTTCTCATCTTTGAATCGCTTTTTTGCATTTTCAGCCACTCTGACAGTCAATTCACCTGTTGGCCAGCAATTAAGTTTTATTCTGCAGCTTTGTTAGACAATCGATGTAGGCTGTTTGTGGGATGCGATGTGATTTACATGACATGATGCGACTTGAGATATAACGTTACATTTGCACTTGACACTTCACCCCTCTGCCTCCGTGCCAAATTTTTAAAAAAAAGTTCACTGGGTTACTAGCGCAAGGCTTCTGCTGCGCATGTCATGAACCAAACAATGCTCACATGCCCCAAACTGTGACAAGCTAACCGAACGGGATGGATTTTTTTCAAGAACTGTTTCATCCCTACAATGCACAAAGTAATCCTGCTAGAAAACGTTTCTGTCACGTAGCTGACCTTGTGTAACAGTTGTGGTTTGGTTAGGTTAAGGCACCAAAACTACTTAAAATTGGTTTTTTTTCCCCAAAACCTAACAAAAAACAAACAAAAAACCCATAACTTTTGCTTTCACTCCTCCTGAAACTTGTCACTTTGTTCGATTAAAGCCAAGGAGTCTCGCATGTGACGGAACTGGGAGTGAAAAGTGGTTGGTTATAAGTTTAAAGGAAACATCATTTACGGCATACGCCTATGAGACAGACATTTTGATCTCTAATGTAATTTACATTGCATTGGACTCCATCATCCCTGCTGTCTACAAATTATTCACGGGTTTACATATTCAGTATGCTCTGTGTGCCATAATGTGTGTGCCAGCAGTTTGTGAGTAGGCTAATTACTATAACACGGTCAGGCATCGTATAATGCCACCGGATGCAACCCCTCTGGTTTGAAAGCCCCGATTGCACTGGGTGCCCAGATGGCATCTCACAAGGAGAGCATGTGATCACTGAACACATATTGACTGTGACATAGTGTATGGTGGCATGTTGGCTTGGCTAGAGTTCTTCAGAGTAATATATAGGGCACTTGTGCCATTTTCTAGTTGGTGATAAGAGTTTGGTTTCATCACTGGTGTTCTTTATGATTTGTGTAAGAGCTAACTGTTTACACACATACACACACTGAATCAATAGTGCTGAAACTCCAGTATAGATCCTATTGAGGTGTTGAGGGATCAATGGCATGCAGGCTGTGGTTGTGTCAGTCCGTCGAACCAGTCACCATGCATCACCAATCTATTTATCTAGCAATGTAATACCAACACGTTCAGTTCAAACACTGTTTCTAAATAACTTACTTGAAAATATCTAAACTGGAACAGTGGCTATGAAAAAAAGGAGCTCTGAAAGAAGAAGGGACCAGCACAGATACAACCATCATGAGTTGAATCAGATTAGTTTTAAACCTTTGACCAGAGGGATCACCGGATACTGAAACTCAATGTCAAAATATTGCATCGACAAGGGAATATAAGCTCGATTTCCCTTCCTGCTTAACTGCACACACGGAACCAAAGGCAGAAGGTGTGATTACCACTGAGAGATCAGATGTATAGCGGCAACCACGGTGTTGAAAAACCATATGGTACCCTGAAGACCCCTGCTAAAACACTGCATTCACTGGCAGAATTTCTCGGACAAACAAGGCCGAACTGAGAGCACCCACCACATTGCAACAACACTGAGCAAGAAAATGTGTTTGTGTGTGAATCTGAGTGGCATCCAGGCATATTGTGAGACAGATGGCTGGAGGATGCTCTATTTCTTTTTCCTAAAGGAAACAATCTCTCTCTCTTTCTCTCTCCATGTATCAAAACAGTATCTTTGACACAAAGAATTTAAAGGACCAACTGAACCAACTTGCAGCAGATGGTTGCATACGATAGAGGTAAACTGGCAGCCACAGCAGAGAGGAGACAACGAGCTTAAAGTCGTAAACATCTGCAAAAACTAACTTGAGTGCTGCAATTTTAGAGCCAGTCTCAAATCTACCAGTTGTGGTCGATCTTGGATCCAGAGATGACTTGGTTTTACTGATCTACATTTAATTCAGGAACATTTTTTCCCTCTGGAAATATCAAGTGGAGGAAGAGGCCACAGGCATTCATTGGAAATGTGATATTGATTTTATGAAATAAGCAGAAGCAGTTATGATGCTGTCAGTAAAATAAAACAATCAACAGCAAAATGAGGTTTGAGAAATGACAGCGCTCACACCATCTACCACCATTTGTCTATTTCCGTACAAACTTCTATTGAATAAAAAAACGTCAATTCAGAGTTAATCTGATCACACAAAATCTCATCAAAGGGGAACACGCAGGTTTGTGTTCAGACAATGAAAACTCTTGAAAACCTCTGATCTTGACTTTTTGGACTGAATGTCATGAGACTCCTCTCCAAGAACAGATGACAGACTATAACAACAAGATAACCTTGTTAAGACTCAGCATTAAATATTTTAGCATGCAGTCCCTTTTGTGAAAAGCCAACACAAAATATAATCCACAGCATTACTGAATATATCTGGATGGGGATGCTCAAATTTTGTTGCACTAGCAGTGAAAAGCAGTCACAGTGGATTGTAAACAAATCAGACACAGTGAAGGTCCATCAGGCTCACACAAGTTAAACTATTACGAATTGAGGACAGATATCCTGTCCCCATACAGGTAAAATACTTTGATATAATTAAGAAAAAAACATGTTTTAAGCCTAATAAGGTAAAAACAAAAGAATATCAGTAGCCTACCTAGTAAATATTTTTTAAATGTCTCTCTAAAAATATTATAGGGACACATAAAAAAAGACATATGGACTTCTGAACCAAAGCCAAGTTTCTAAAGGACACTTAAAGCAACATTTGAACCGAATGCCTTAAAAACAAAGTTCATGTGGGGGCAGTTTCAGCACCTCCTTCCAGTATTCAGGAAAGACATCAGAAAGCACAGAGCGTCGTCACACTCCACAGTTTCATTCATACTTTAATTGGGACACCCAGGCGTCATTTAGAGCAGCCTTTCTCAAACTTATTTGCGCCAGGACCCAGTAATGTATGGCCCGCAACCTCCGGGGCCGACTTACGTAATTATTTGTGGAAAGAATTGCTCTACAGCACTTTGCTCTGATTGGCAATTTCATCTCTTTCTTTTCAAAAATTCCTCAAATTTAACTTTAAGATGCACATGCTTTGTCTCTGAATGTCAGCACATTTTTAGATGTTTCACTGCTTCATTGCTGAGAACCATTTGGCAGGTTACACAGACAGGCTTTGGTGGGCAACTTTTGTTGGATACAAAGCAAAACTTAACGTATGCTGGGTCATACTTGCGATTGAATGGACAATATTTTTTGCTTCAAGTTCTTCGTTCATTCACCGTTCTGTGCAGATGTACTGAAATAAGCGTCCAAACACGATCGTGGCTAGCTTGTAGAGCTAGATGAAATTTTTGCAGTACAAGCTTGTCCTCCCTCAGCTAGAGTAATTCAGCACTGTTAAGAGGGCTGTTGACTGAGTCACAAAACTGTCAGGACAACAGGACTTTTAACTTTACTAAAAAGGCTTTGTCTATTTGTTTGGATAAACATTACGCTTGAAACTGGATGACAGCTGGATAATTTTGGACATTTTTTTAGGCAAATAACAACATCTATATCGGCAAGCATGAAAAAGCTGATAATGTGTTATGAAGACAAAGCATACAAAAATTTTTGACAACGATTTCTTGAATTCTAAAGCTGGAAAAATCTTATCAAGTTTGGTGGCATCACTGTTTCAAAACTAACTCAAACATATGTTTGGTATTTCTTAGAGCAGGTATCATTTCAAAAATTATGATACCAGTACATTTAAAGTGAATCCAATCCCCAAAGAGTACCAATACTTAATTCAAAATCTTTCTAATTCATTTGTATAGAAAAACATTATATGCTTAATCATATTAAACGTATTTTCAGTTTTTCTTGAAATAGTCCTTCCGCATTTTAGAGATTTTTTTTATCAGAAGCCACAGATGAGTAGCTTTGTTTTTTTGACACTTTTGTAGTATCCAGGCACACTGAACTGCCAACTTTATCACATACACCACACTTGACTTCCCCAGACCACAGACTACATGGACCGTAGTTGCTTTGATAGGGGATCAATCACACAGGAGATTACTTGCTGTGTGTGCTCAAGCAAAAATATACAAATTACATACATACAATTCACCACATATGCACCACTTTGTGTTAAATCATTACATTGATTGACCTGATTGGGAGGTGATGATTAACTGTAAATAACTTCTTTTTTCCGATTAAACCTTAAGTGATGATTCATCTTGTTACTGACTGAACAATCAAGTGTTTGTGTCTCGCTTTTTTACACTTTAGAAATGTACGCGTGGGCAGAACATATAAAAAATTTGGTTTTCGCAGTCTTCATTTTAATGAAATCAGCACATAGTCCATAGTCTGCCAAAGAGGATCTGTGCTGTAACAACTGCTCATGCTCAGATTTTGAACAATTGTTTTTAAGGAACTCTGACAATTCTCCGACACATACATATACATTTGTTGCACTAGCAGTGAAAAGCAGTCACAGTGGATTGTAAACAATAAAACACAGAGAAGGTCCATCAGGCTCACACAAGTTAAACTATTACAAATTGAGGACAGATATCCTGTCCCCATACAGGTAAAATACTTTGATATAATTAAGAAAAAAACATGTTTTAAGCCTAATAAGGTAAAAACAAAAGAATATCAGTAGCCTACCTAGTAAATATTTTTTAAATGTCTCTCTAAAAATATTATAGGGACACATAAAAAAAGACATATGGACTTCTGAACCAAAGCCAAGTTTCTAAAGGACACTTAAAGCAACATTTGAACCGAATGCCTTAAAAACAAAGTTCATGTGGGGGCAGTTTCAGCACCTCCTTCCAGTATTCAGGAAAGACATCAGAAAGCACAGAGCGTCGTCACACTCCACAGTTTCATTCATACTTTAACATGTGTTTGGACGAACGGCTCAACCTGGTCAAAGCAGGATAATAAAACCCTCACACGTACTGCAGATGATTCACTTGAAACTAAATTGGAGTGGACGGGAATAATTAGCGATGGCGCATATTGTGGAGAGAAATTTCCACGCATATTCTAACTAACAGCATTTACATACAGCCCAACATGCATCTCTCTGAGCCGCCGATGGCACATTTTGAAACGGACTGAAGTGTGCAGGATGTCAAACATCAGAGGGAATGAAACAGACGCACCGCTCAATCAGTATTCAAAGCGTCCACAGCATCACATGTCAGCTACCACAATCAATTAAATCTGTGTTTCTTCCTCCTTTCCAGTTTCTTACCTATGTGGCTGAAAAGAAGCAGCTGGGAGACGAAAATTTCGGTCCTGGGAACTGCCGTCTCCATGGTCTCGGCGAGAAAATTAAACGTGAAGAAGCAGAGTGTGGGTTTAGAAGAGACGGACGGACGGCCGGGTGCGTAAAGATGCGCTACTAGGTCATCCTCCTCTGCTGCCTGTGTGTGCGGCGGCAGGGCTAAATGCGCGGATCGGTACGGCTCGGCTCGGCGTGGTTCGGCTTGGGGAATGTTGGCGCGCAGGCTGGCTGGTTGACATCGGACGCGCATTCACGTATATCGCAATAGGAGATGGGCTGTGTGTGCGCGCCGCCCACTGCTCCTAATGGAAATCACTCTAACACCCCTGTAATATTCTTATGATATTACCACAGGGACATGGTGTGTGTCAGCTGCACGCCCCTGAGATTTAGAGGCTTTTATCTGCTCTGGCATTAGTGTGGGATTCATATGTTTTCAGTCTACCCTCTTGGTGGAAAGAACACTTATTATAGGCTACTTCGTGGTATTGGGAGAACATATGGCAAGAATGTAGAAAAATGCATATGAACAGATAAAAGTGGATCCATTCATGGTCATTTTGTGAGCTTATCACCTCCTACAGTGTCACTACAATGATAATATATTTCCATACCACAGTGATATTATAGTAGGGCCTGACTGATGTGGGATTTTGGTGGGTGGTGCTGATACCGATATCAGGAAGTAGGAAAATTCCAATTTCCAATATATTGGCCGATATTCTATAAATAATATTTTGAATGTGGTTATCAATACCTGTGACAAAGATATGTAATGGGGGCAGGATGTCTGACAAACTTTATTTGGAAGTCAGGGCACTGAACAGGTAACACTTCACTTTATAGCAGTTGAATAATGGATCGCCCTCTGCTGGACAAACTTCATGATTACACCATTTTAAATTACAAGTCCAAAGCATTTTTTCAGCCTTAAAAAACAGTTTCAACATCAGCACTTGTAGGAGAACATATATGTCGATACCTATATATCTGCTATAGGCTACTGATGTATCGGCTGGGCCCTACATTACAGTAGCCTATTTGGCAGACTGACGTCAATACAGATGGGCTATATTCCTTTGTGACCATTTCTTCCCTCTTAAGTCACTGTAAGATGTTCCACAGTGAATTGCAGTGACCTTGTCTATTATCATGCAGCATTTATGTGGGGAATAATGACTGCATTTGTTGTATCTGCACACAACTGTATATGAAATCTAATTATCAATATAAGTGCTTGATAAGAAACAAGGGTAACATATAACATAGAGTCCCAGCAAGAGAGAAAGTCAGCATTAATATCACAAGAATTGAAAAGTAAAGTCAGATTAAGAACAAGAAGTCTCCATCTTACAGTGGTTTTTAGAAAAGGTGACATTCTTGGTTAGCCAACATTACAAACTTTAAGAAAAACTCATGGGCAGAAAGTTTTTTTAGACTTTGCACAAAGCAGTGAAAAGAGACAAAACTTTAGATCCAAACAGTCGGACCGACTCACAGCGGAATCAGCGTGTGTATTTGCAATGGAGATGGACTTGGCATTAGTTGGACTACAAGATTCCCATGAAGCACACAATAGCATAGTACTCTGTGCGTGCGTGTGTGTGTGCGTGTGTGTGTTGTGAAAAAGAATCGGTGTAGCTCCACAAGCAACAGGCTTGAATTGTGCAATAACACATGGTTGTTGGAGCTTATGTTTGTGAGAATGAGTGTGTGTGTGAGACAGGCTTCAGTCACACAATAACATGCCACTCTCATTACTCTGTGCGCATTAATTAGCATAAATTAAGTGAGATAATCCTCTTTAATTCAGACAGGAGCCTTGTCTCACTTGTTGGACCAACATTTTTTCGGATGCTTGTTACAATATCCTCTCTGCCTCCGTGCTTCCGGTATATAAGCCTGTGTGTGTGTGTGTGTGTGTGAATTTTTATGGGAGAAAGGAAGTTTGGCTTATTGAATAACAACATGTTGATCATAGCATCAGTCTGTGAGGCTACTGACAAATATAGAGGGTACAGAGCAAAAAAAAAAAAAAGAATGGTACTGGAGAAAATGTCTATCTAGTCTTACGTAACACACACACACACACACACACACACACACACACACACACACACACACACACACACACACAAACACAAACACACACACACACACACACACACACACACACACACACACACACACACACACACACTACAATGACACTTCCACTCACTTTTTTTTTTCAGCTGAAGCCAAATGAACTATTTCAGTGTAAAAAGAAGGAAAACTAAAGCAACATCATCTCAACACAACACAGAATTTCATGCACCGAGTTCCTGTCTGCTCTGACAGGTGTAGACACAAGCTGCTCGGTGGAGGATCACAGCGTGCTGTCGCCTCCTGCAAGAAATCCAGAGCTTTTTTAGATCCTGTTGCTGCGGAAAGCTGATGCAGTTTTCACTGCACACCGGCAGTTATGGATTATGGATTATGTGTTGCTCTCTGTTTTCCCTCTCTGACTGTGCATCCCTACCATGAGTGGAGCAAGGTCAACAGCTCAACAGGAGCTCATTTTGGTGTTGAGGTCACATCTTAGAGGTCACTGATTAGATTTTCATGGAGATTTGGGAGAAAGATCACATAATTGCTTCCGTCCAAAATTTGTGTTGTCACATGGGTCTCTTTGGGTAGCATGGCAACATAAACTATAATCTGTTTGTGCTTGTCAGAAATTCAAATATGTAGGCTAAAAGAGGCTGCCATATCTATCTTAATTGAACATTTTTTCTCTAAAAGTACAACTGAAGAAGTCATCAACAGACATGCCAAAAAATGCTGAAAATTTCAATTGCAATGCTTTTTTCTCACATTGCAACATCCACCTCATGTTTTGATTATGGGCATGTGTGCGGTGTGTGGGCCTGAACCCCTGTTGCCATGACAGTGGATGCCATTTCTGAGTTGACAGTAATATTGACTTCCAGTGGTGGCAAGTGGAGGTCAGCTTCGTGGTCACCACTGGGCTGACAAATACTGGTCGATGTGTGTGTGTGTGTGTGTGTGTGTGT
>JAQLOL010000015.1:3854854-3869237 GCA_029783665.1 Naso thynnoides | reverse complement strand
TATATATATATATATATATATATATACATATATATATATACCAAAATTCATCCATGGGGGCTTTTAGATTTTGTTACCTTTGGAGAGTGCCAAGCTAGCTGTTTGCCCCCTGCTTCCAGTCTTATGCTAGGCTAAGTTACACACCTCCTGTCTATAAGCCTTTACGTTTTCCAGACATAGAAACAGACACAGTTTTTAAGTGACTAAAAACGCATTTTAAAAAACCCAAGAACAACAACAAAGCACATTTAGTTCCTAGCTGTACAGATTTGAGTCACATTAGAGGCAAACGCTGGTATAGTGGACATACAATAGATACACATTACATAGTTGCACTGCGTGTAAATAATCTCACATGCAAATACATGCACAGAAAATTGCAACACACAAAAATCACCATTAATGAGCTCACACACACAAATGCACACATGCTCTGAGACTAAACACTTTATTTTCAGATTACTATGGAGCACGTGTCCTGTGTGTAAAGTGCTATCAGGACTGTGGGGAGCGTGGTTTACACTCAGAAACAAAGTGGGCAGCACACACACAGCCACCCTTCTTTCTCACACACATATTCACACACATATTAATGTTGGTTATATAATATTGACATAATAGCAACTGAAGCCACTCTGTCGCAACATCACAAAAATTCTGTCCACAAGGCCAAAAACATAATTCCAACCTAATCTAAATCAAGAAACTACAATGTTGGTTTATTTGTTAACTTGCTCCCCACAAATATTAAACATATTCAGGTTCTGCTCCTGCCTCATGCTGTGTGAGCTTGTAGTGCTTTTATGTAAGAGGAACATTCAGTATAACATCTTGCCAGTAACAGGTCAGGTAATCTCAAATTAATAACCCCAGAGGGGGGAGAATTAACTGCGGGGCTCCAGGATGAAGCATGTCCAGGCCTGTTCACAACTCACAGCCATTCAAACCATTGCTCCTTACAGAAATCACTGACTCTACGTGTTTCCAACAAACTTTTGGTGTAATACCTTCAGAACCTGTCTGGATACAAGAATACAATGGAAGAGACTGATTGTTCCTTGTTCTTTTTTTCCCAGTATGTGGTTGTTTTTTACAGGAAGGTGACAAGCTTTGTTTGGGAAAAGGCTGCAGGCAGCAAGACAAACAATCCAACACTAAAAATAGCTTCCCCTTTACCTGCATAACATTTTTTGTGCCCCCCTTTTTTAACCTCTTTTTTGCCACCAGGCAAGTGACGAAAAATGCGAATTTTCACAACTCTCTAAGGTATTAAATAGAAATGTCACAGGCATGGTACAAGCACTTTGTGTACATTTTTACCATTTCACCCCTGTATGCATACATTAGTTTTAATTATGCACATTTAATAATTAATAATGAATTTACATACTTGTATGATCAGTTTGCAAAGCTGCATGATGCATCAAACTAATTTAGCAGTTTGGAATTTGAACAAGTTTGTTTTGGGCTTAAGATGTGAAAAACAAAGAAACTGTTGTCACAAGAACAGGTAATGGGCCTTGTTTGCTCAAATGCAGGTGAGCTACGTCAACATTTACCTAACAAGGACCTCTGGGTGCTGTATCAATTATTACACAAAGAATTTTTTTTTTTAATTGAAGGAGAGCTTTGTCCAGGGTGACAGCTACAAGAATTTTAAAAGCAAGAATATGCGCATTCAGCACGACTTTATAATAATACAGAGGGTAACTTTATGTTCAGGTTTGTCACTGTCATATGCAGAAACAGAAACAGGTTTAAACAATCATTTACTGCCTCAAGCATACATGCAGGTCAAGACTGCTTGTTTGTGGTAATTGTTAACATGTTTTTCTCTCAAACCTGTTAGGCTTGTGTTGTTTATCTAAAGTCAGAACACTCTTGTTAGGGCTGCAAATCACAAGAGGCCCCACAATATGAAATTATCAAGACACTTGAGTCAGGATATAATATCATCATTAAGAAATGCTAAGTATTGCAGTATCATATATTGTGATTTTTTTTACACCCTTTTCAGCTGCAAATCTTTCTCCCAAAGTAAAATTTCATCATCATTTAATTAGATGAGGTTTTCAGTTGATTCATCTCGCCTCAGTAATTTTTTATTGCATTTTTTATTACCTCACTACACAGTGAGGGCTTAGCACCGTCTAATGAATTGTAAAATCAATTGATTTTTATTATTCTATTATTTCATCTCTCATCCAAAAGAGTGTAACATTATTTGGACAATCCGCCTACAGTTAGTTAATAGAGTATTTGTAACATTTCAACAACATATCAGATACATTCAACAATGTAGTTGTTCAAGTCAAGTCAATTTTATTAGCACCAAATCACAACAAAGTCATTTCAAGAAATTTTACATATAGAGCAGGTCTAGACCACGCTCTAAAATGATATTATAGTAAATTTAAATAAATAAACAGGTAATCAAATGTGATGCTTGCAATATTTCTTATAGAAGTTACAGTTAAGTCCCCACATTTTTTGTGCTGAAACCCTAAACAGAAGAATTACAGACCAGCTGAAAGCTGTAGCAAGTTTACCAGCTAACGAAGAACCCTGACACTGGCTAACACGAGGGCATGTTTACAAAGACTGAAACAAAGATGTCTACCACAAAGTAGCCACAGGCAGTTGAAGAGGAACCATGCAAAGACATCATGAGTTGTGAGTACTTAAGAGAGCTGCTGTCCATGATATCGACTAAAGAAGAAAATCTCCTGAAGTTAAGGTTACTAAAGGAAATTGAAGAAGAGATACCAGTGGGTGAGCTGGAAGGGGACATTTTAAAAACTGGGGATTATTATGACAACATTAAATAACCTCTAAAGAGTGTGCGACGAGGATGATTGACAAAGAGTAAGCAACAGTGAGTGAGCGGAGCACATTAAAGTTACTTACAGGTGTGGTTCACCCTGAATAAT
Organism: Naso thynnoides; assembly: GCA_029783665.1. Taxonomy (NCBI): domain Eukaryota; kingdom Metazoa; phylum Chordata; class Actinopteri; order Acanthuriformes; family Acanthuridae; genus Naso; species Naso thynnoides. Next base: position 3,866,307 of record JAQLOL010000015.1, on the reverse strand, counting down.
CCTAGCAACAAATACTCAATTATGATTGAATAATTGCCATAGAAGCCTCAAAGCCAGAAAAAGGTATTCGGAGCAGCCCTGTAGTTAACCAGCAGCGTTTCACCTGCTGTTAATTGTTACCCAAAAGGCTTCATCAGTTCTAATGGATGGGTGATAAATCCTTGCCAGTTTAACCTCCTGTTTGAGTTTGTTAACGCCTCAAGAGTTGTTGAGATGCCGTGTGAGTCACTGCTACACCAGGCCATCAGGTTGGTCATTATGGTCACATGACTCAGGCGAGGTTGGGTGGTACGCTGCCTTCGCCAGAATCCCAGGACTGCCTATTAAGTGACTGAGAAGTGGTGTCATGAACCAGCTTGTCGGTTTGGTGATGATCGTTCTAGTTTTCAAGGTGGCTCCTTAATTTCACTCCTCATACAAACCATTGATCTTTGTTAGCCAAAATTTAAACGTTGATGTCCTTGTTCTATGTGGATGTTGGTGGACTACTGATTCTTGACCTCAGGAGACAATTTCAGGGCTTCTAGTCTGTAATCTACTTGAGTTACGTAGACTGTCTCTCGTCTGTTCCCCTCTGTGTGAGTGTTAACAGGATATTCCACCCATGACATTGAAACACACAGAGGAGAGGGCAGAAAGTCACTCGACCCTAAATAACAGCAAACAGACTCAAGTCTCTCATGTCGAGCAGCACTAACAGCAGCGTTAGGGAATTTTACTTTTAAAAGTAACTTATTAAATTACAAAATTACTGCCATTAAAAAGAAACTTGTTACATTACAGCATTACCCTCTGAGAAAACTAACTTGTTAGCTTTAGTATCCAAAGAAACAGTGTCTCTTAGTGTACTGTGCCCAGGTGCCCACCTGTGTGCCAAAAAGTATGAGAGAAACAAACGGTGCAAATTCGTGGTGAATTTTTTTCTCTTGTGGCAAGAAGGTACAGGTATAAATGGTAAAAAATAATATAAATGATAATAATGTTAACAAATTCCTTTTTTGAAAATGTAACTAAACAACTGAGTACTTAAATTGCAGATCTAACATCTTAGTTTACATCAGAAAAGTAATCCAAGTACTAGAGCTGCTACGATTGATAAAAAATTGATCGTTGACTCTTATTAAAATTGATGAATTGTTTCAGTCATTTATCAAATAAAAAAGTAAAGAAAAATGCTAAAATAGAAAAATATTGCTAAATTTTCAGATGCCAGGCAGGTATCTGACAATTTAAAAATATTATCCTAGTCGGGTACATTTTTATTTTTGATGCAATGACAATGGTGGTGGGTGTTTGGTTTCTTGTCAAGCACCTTAAGACAAAGCTGGGAGAGAGTGGGAGAGAAAAATGCTTGATAGGGTCAGCACAGAGAGAGAGCGAGAGAGAAGAGCAGTGAGAAGGTGGACCACATAGTAATTTGTTTGTTTGTTTAAGTAATTATCGGAATATTTGTCATTTTCTAGCTGCATATAATATGTTTCTGTGTGATTGTATAAAAAGGGAGAGAGGAGGATGAAGAGAGAGGACAGACAGACAGCAAGAGCAGGAATAACCAAGTGAGAAACGGACAGACGGTGGAGTAGAGGTGTTTAAAACAGTAACCAGTGCTTGTGCCAGAGAAATTTTAAGAGCGTGATCGTTCATGTAACCATAGAAACTTCAACTAACCTCCTGCTCCTGCAGCAAGCGGTGTCCTCCTCATCCTCCTGTCTGCCCTACACATCACAACTACTGACAAGACAAACAGGAGAGACCCTTGTGCTGTTAACAGAGGAGCCATGTACTGCTTCACTCTGTGCGGCTGGCATGGAAATAAAAAGTCACTAGAACTGAGAAAAGTCGCCAAGTTAGCAACACTATGTCACTGAAAAGAACAAACTGTACCTCTGATCTTTGTCTGGCAGAAGCATCAAGCAGGTTTATAGCCGTGCTAATGGCTCTGTCATGTGCTGTGCTTTGAGGTAAGTGTAGTCAGATTCTGGCCCGATTCCCTGATGTACAATCCTTCTTAGACCAGACCAACAGTTAGACAACAGAACAGTGAATAAACCCACACTTTGACTCAAAAGACCAAAACAATCTGGTATCCAATGGTGTCCACTGAAGGTGATTTGAGCAACCAGTTTAGTCGCACAAATCTTAATATGCTGCTGCTATAGCCAGATGAGGATAAAGTCAGAGCTTGACATCTGTTTGGCAGTTTTCAGTGATGTGAGTTAAAATGTTACCTGTTCAAAACATCTTCCGAAGTTCAGGAAAAGTACAATGATAACTATGCAGGCCTCAAGCAGACAAAGAAAAAGGTTAAGTTGGAAATTTATTTGTCACTTTATGTCAGCAGGATTTTTTAAAAACTTATTGGTGATAACGGACCCTTCGCTAAGCGCTGACCTCAGTCAGAGTGCAGCATTTGCCTGCTCTGACCAGGCACTGATGATGCAGCTGTGCTCCAGTGAAAAACTCATGCAATATCTTCACATTTTGGTCATTTTCAGGCTGGTTCTGTGGATTTCGAGCTCGTTGTGGTTAAACTTTGTGTCTGGGGCACTTTTAAAAGTGGTGGTTATCATTCGGCAACACTCAAAGGAGTTCTTTACCTTTCCAAAATCAAACACTGAAAAGTGAAACGTTATGCTCGGGGCAAAACTGTTCGCACGTCCTCATTCTCCATTGAACCCTTTACAGCTAAACAAGCACAGCTTACATTACATCTGTTTCGGTAACCTTTTGATAAACACTGAAGCCATGTTACATTGTTATGAGTGGATTTTAGTTGCTTAATTTGAGTTACTTATAGCTATTAAAAGCACTAGCAAGCCTGGCCAGCTAAGCTAAAGTCTGTGACTGCAGTCAGAAAATAACCTGAACTTGAACCCAACCAAAAAGCCCAGCTTTACCTTTATCTTTAATATACAAAGAGATGTGTCCTCTCCTTGTCCGAAACGGGTCCTAAATCATTACGAGAGTCCTTGTTTGTTTTATGAATGGAGTGAAACACAAGTTAAGGCAGCTGCACTGTGATCTATAGACTTCAGCACATGTCTTTATATTCATAACTCTGACCCTTTTTCACTGCTTAGTCGATTTGACATCCTGTATTTATTATTCAAAGACTTATTGCAGACCTTCTGTCTGCTTTTGTCTGAAGTTGCTTTTTTGTTTTTCCAAAAATTAGACAATACCTCTCCAGGGAGTGTACCTAGTTACAGTGTGAACTTCACGCTAGCTGACAGACATGGCAACTGTAACTGTGGCTTAGCGAAGGGTCAGTTACATCAATGTTGCTAAACCACACAGATAAAAACATGAACAGGCCAGCTTCAGGTGGATAGACAATTCACTTTACCCTGCTTATGTAAAGTAACACTGCACATGTAAATAAAAATCTCATGCCAGATAGACTGAGTATTGTCGAAATTTACTGGATAGACCACCAAACGGAACAATAAATACATGAAGATTGTTTCATCAGCTGTGACTTGGCATTTGTTTGGCTTTCATTGCACAGGTTGTCACTCTAAAGCCACAGCCTCTGCTCCTTTTATGCTTTACTGTGGCCTTAACTTGGCAAAAGGAAAGAGGCATTTCCAGGCATTAGACTGCTGGATTAGGCTGAGGACAGAACAAGGTGTTTGGGTTCATAATCAAAGAGGACCTCGCCAAAGAAAATGTTACAACAATTTAAATCCTCTCAGAACACATACAGACTTGATAATGAGAATGCATGTGGTAAAAAAAAGACTTAAATAAAGACAAACTGCAGCTTAATGAAAAGTTGCTCTGGCTCATAGCAGTTAGCCTGCCAGCGTCTTTTCCATTTGGTTAACAATAGCTTTAATCAGCATGTCTGTCTCAACATCAGGAAACATGAGGTAAGAGAGGAGCCTGATAATGAGATTACGAAGTGATGGACTGTTGATCTATCATTTACACTGAGAGGGATGAAAACAGGAAATGAGTTAGCATAAATAAACTAAAATCAAATGGACAGGTAAAAAGAGACAAACATTGTCAACTAAATAAACACACAGGGTGAGGGAGATGCACACCAGAGAAGGTCTGATTCAGCAGTTCAGTCACTCATCATTGACTTTGCGATCCTCTCTATCAGAAGATCGTTGCCACATGAGGATTGCAGCTTCAATCAGATGCTAAAACGTTCATGTGTGCTTCTTTTTCTTTGCTTTGTTTTTGCAAGATAAAGCCAAAATTGCTGGGTAAGCAGAGAGGCGGACTTTATACTGTTGTGTGTCCAGGAGTGCACATCTACATGCTGGTATTCTAATGGGAGATAACTTTTTTGCTATTTCTGTGTAAGAACTGATGAGTTTAACAAATAAAGTGATCATTTTTAATATGGTCTTTTTGGGGAAGAAATCACAAATGGTGACACAATCTCATGTCAAGCCACTAAGTGTTGACATTTAGAGCTAAACCATAATTTATTTTTTCCATCCTACCTGCAGATATTAGGGAGTATTGGATGACAGAGTGGCAACGGCTTCTGTGACAAACATGAAAATTTTGAGAACTTTTTTTTCTAAATCTAGGCGAAAGTTCACTCATTCTTCGGCTGTAGAAGAATGTGATGCTGGTGTGCCTGAGGTGAAATGGACAATGTTTGTGTTTGATTGTGTGTGCATGTGTGTGTGCATATGTGTGTCAAGGCAGGCTGCACAACACACACACACACACACACACACACACACACACAGCCAGATGTAAGAGGTTTGTGCCCTGAGCTGACCTAACATACTCACATTAACATCAATATCTTAATGTCTCTGGTTAGCAGAAGCTTGACAGTATTAAATATCCATACAGTTGTACAGTATTCCTCTGTGATGGAGCCAAATGTGGTTTCAGGGAATTTTGTGTTCACATGAGGGTCTAGTTTATCTCCCTGATTTGTATGAGAGGCACCTTTTCCTCAGTCCCTGACAATTTAACGCTAGCAGGCTAATTTCTGTCTCAACATTGATTGTCTCATCAACTCCCTGTTATCTGTGGTGTAGGAAATGATTAGGTATTAAAACAAAAACAGTCACTTCCTGATTAGGTCACATCAAAAACCTGTATTTACTGCACCAATCAGCAAAGCGCTAAATGAGCTTTTAAACTGACAGATAACACACACACACACACACACACAAAATCAATCTGTTACCTATTTGCAGGTAAACAGATGTGCAAACGAAACCAACATAAAAGAGTAAAGCTATAAAATCTCGCTGCTTTTTGTAGAATACAGTGAGATATAATATAACCGTAATGCAAATTAGCCTGTACTCGTTTATCTGCATTAGTAACATGTTGCCACAAGAAATTCTTCAGGGTTTTTTTTTCTAATGCAGTGAAACCTTCTTGAGTTAGTGCACTAACAAAAAAAGTAGTTTTTATTTAATGAAACATATCTAAAATCTCCCATCAGGCTGTGAAGTAACAGTGGTACCAGTGTAACTTTAGCGCAATGCTAGCAGCTCTGTGAGGCTAGCCTTTGGCAAAGTGGGGCTATGAGCTTAATGCTAACATCAGCATGCTAACATGCTTACAGTAATAATGCTAAAATGCTAATGTTTAGCGCCTACAATAATTGCAATGTTCAGCATTTTAAAGTGTTAGCATGCCAACTTTTGCCAATGAGCACTAAACACGAAGCAAAGCTGAGACCCCCCCAACTACATTATTGGATATATTGACATTTTGACCTAAATCGTGTTTCGTTCCGGGTGAGAACAGTCACATCAGCTACTGGCCTTTTACAAAGTCCACAAAAGGATAAGGTTGTAGTGAATATGGATAAAGCACTGGACTTTCACCCAGAGGACTGGGTTTTGAGTCTTATGCGAAACCAAATGTCAATGCTGAACTTTTATTTTTAGACCCAGATGACTTATTATTTGCAGTTTTCAGTTGCCATTTGGTTACATTTTGGAGAGCAAAACTACTTGTTGCACACAGCATTGTTATCTATGAACACTTGTGGTGCAAACAGCATCTGTCTAAAAGTTAAATGATCATTAAAGTTATTCCAATTTAGCCTAACAGGAACATAAATGTCTGTACCACAGGTTTTGACGATCCAGTCAACAAATGCTGAGCCCTTTTATTCAAAACCACAGATGACCTCATGGTGGTGCAAGTGAAAAGTCGAGGGATTTATAAAGTGCCTCCAGTGATACAGCAAAAGTACTTGCTTAGTATTCATGTCTATATTTTTGCTAGACTAAACTATTTTAAAGATTTCACTTTACTCACAGGTGCAAAATGGCACAAGCATGACTGATGAATTTCTGTCTAGTCTCTCCCTCTCTCCCTGACCTGGCCTGACTGCATCCAACAGATGTTCTGTCCTGCTGCAGCTGGACACAGTACCACTCCAAACACACACATAAACACACACACACACACGCTCTGAACCCCTGCCACATTCTTGACACAGTCTGGGGTCCCTGGTGTTGTAAGGGAGCCACGTGGGGGCCCAAATCCAGCGTGGTGGTGGGTTGATTATATAACTTAATTGCTTGGATTGTTTCTTTCTTTTTCTTTGTAGTGAAGTTTTTTGTTCTTTTGTTCTTTCTTGGCCTCATCCTGCGCCACCTACGCATGCCAAACATCCACCAGTCCTGACATAACCGCAAGGCTCCTGGGCAACAACGTGATTGGCTGACGGACAACTTGTGGGCACATAACAGTTCATTTGAATATTAATGAAACTACAACAAAAAAAAACACAAGAAACTGTGACAAATGGGAGCTCATTTACAACACCTGTCACCACTCATGCCATTGTTAAACCTGTTTCCATGTGTTTACTGTTTACGTTTGACTGTTTACTGGATGTTGTATTCAACACTATCTAGTTTTACATCTTTTTATATTGCATTTTTAGATTTATGTTACAGATAACATGGAAAATAGAAGGCACTTTGTGTTTCCAATTTTGTTGTGTTTAGTGTTGCTGGAAATTTCAGAATTTGTACTTTCAAGTGATACCAAACATGTTCACATAGATTAAACAGAAAACTATCCTGCATCTTTTGAACACAACTTGCTCTTATAATTACACCGTTTACTTTTGAGCAACATTATTAGCTGCCTCTAATAAAGACCTCTTTCAATTTTATTTGAAGACCCCCAAAATAAAGCAATGCAAATGACAGAGTTCTGACTAAATATAGGCCTTTATGAGCTGAAATCTCAGCAGGCGTTGGGGCGATGGGGGTGAGGTTGACGGAGTGACCCGTGTTTTAGACCACATAGATGTCGACAGTTTCAGCTTGGAATGTTAAGTGACTGTGGAGACATTAGTCAGCTGTGTTTGTTCCCACAGAACAGGGTATTTTAAGCCAAAAACATATTTTTTCTAACCCTAGACGAGTTCTTTTTGTGCCCAAACCTAATCAGACCATGACTATCAAAATGTAGCTTATGTATAGAAGTTTAGAGAAAAACATTGATGTTTCAACTTAACTGTGATATGCAAAAATGTATGCGGAATATCTGTACATTTCATTGTCTGAATTATTGAGCATTACACAGTTTAATTCAGTGCACTTTGATCACTGAACAAAATCATGTTACATGAATGAAAATGATCTTCCTGTGTGTAACAAATTTGGACTTGGTTCTAGTTTGTTCCTCGCATAGCTTTTCATCAAATTGAGGCTCAATTCTAAGCATCAGTTTCTGTGTAAAGTAAATACCCAGTGATTAATCAAAGACTCATTTATGAGCACTTCTTTATTTCCAAAGACAAGAATTTTTACCCCTTCTCCATTTGCATCTGTACGTAGAGAGCAGGAAATAGCATGTGTCCTTTTTTGTAAATCACATGAAAAATTGTTATTGTGTTATTTTGTATGAGAGGGTAAAATAAAAGAAAGAAAGAATAAATTGATTATAAAACTTTTGGAGATGTCGTTTTTGAGCTACTGTCTTTGTTTGGATTAGGAAATAGAGCAGACAAAAAATTAAAAGGCAGCTTCAAGGGCTGGTGAATTATTTTCTGGTTTTTCAAAGATGGAAGTGGTATTTACATTTTAGCACGCTTGGCACAAATCAAACTAAAGTGTACCACTTAGACTGCAGACTTTAGACAAACATTTTAAAAGGACGTTTTCAGGAAAACCCTCGGCAATCTCTGTCAACCTTTTCCCTTTGATATGATACAGCGGAGCATGAGGGCATGAGAGCAAGATGACAAGTGAGTATTAGTTCACTCCTGACATTTAACCACACACACACACACACACACACACACACACACACACACACACACACACACACGCATACACACAGGAGTCGCACTGAACTTGATCCAGTCTTAAATCCAAAACCCACACGCGACTCCTCTAAATCTGAAAGTTTGACAAAAGAGACAAACTTGCCAGATGACTACAAGACATTTCAACTCGAGACAAAGTGTTACTTCAGTAATATGCAACAAGAAGACATATGATAATAAATGAGACTTTTTTTTTTTTTTTTTTTAGCATCGCATGATTGTTATCTCTTTTGATATTTGTGCTCATTATCCACCCTTAAAAATATCTTGTGATTTAGTTTTCAGTGCAGCCACTGTATGTCTAGGAAACATGGCAACACATTTTTTAAAAACTGTTGAATTCTTGTAAATATGGGATTTTTATTCCGGTTAAAATAATCCTGTTTCTAATTCAGTTTCACTTGAAGTCCTCTTAAACCAAACATGAGCTTCGCTGCAGAATGAGACAGATTTCTTCTCCTTTTCAGTGGCTCTCACAGCAAACAATCAAAGTGAACATGAGCCTAAATGTGCATCAAGTTGTTGCCTCTTCTCCACTTCCTCCCTCCCTCTCACTGATCTCCATCTGATCAACATGTCGCGACATCTCCTCCACACACACACAGCTCAGCTGACGATCAGGACAGCTCAAGAGGAGCATTCATTACAAAAGAAGACAGTGTGCCTTTTGATTGATTCTCTCTCTCTCTCTCTCTCTCTCTCTCTCTCTCACACACACACACACACACACACCAAAATCACAACAGGACACTACAGTCAATACCAGCAACCAGGAGGACCACCAACAGATCAACTGGACGTTTTGTTTACTGCTGTGTCTGATGTTTTTGAGGTATTTATGGTTTGCTAAAATATTATTAATCACTAACTATAAAGCTGATGTTAAAATAAAAAAACAACATACTTGTAAGCAGCATTGTTAAGGTACTTAACTGTATGTTGTTTGTGCTTTTTGCAGTATATCTGTCTCATCAATACACATGCGTGATATTTAAGTGTTTCTATCACCTGTAATATTCTTTTAGCACCTTCTGTTGCTCAGAAAAAATAAATCATGTCTCTTACATATTGAAATATTGTTTTGAAGTGTATTTATGACACTTAATACTTCCTTGACATACTTATACATTCTTGATTTTCAATATAATCCTCATAAACCTCTCTAACAGTATCAGATAGTCCAGTCTGTCATATCTCATTAGTAATCTAATTAAATTTCAATCTAATTGAATTTCAGAATAAAATGAAAATGTACTCTTATTTTGAAAATCGAGACTTTTTGACAGAAGCTAGTCTTCTGTTTCTATACTTTATACTCTATATTTACAGTAAATTAAATCATATTCTGTTATAGTTTGCACTCACGCTGGTTGGGTGGATGAGCGGAAGGGGAAGCAGGGATAGCGGGATGAACACCACAACGATCAGCTTCCTCGCCTTCCACAGCTTCCTGAACAGATCCATCCTGGCTGCGGCCTCTAACCTCATGGGTGACCCGGGGCTCTGGGTCGGACCGGCCGCAACTCAGCAGAACCGGGTGTGAAAGTCACAAATAGGTCGACGGTAAAGTCTCAACGACACCACCGACCGTGGAGGGCTGGAGGAAAGAGACACAGGGAAGCAGTGTCCTGGGAGCGCGCCAAGTTCTGTTTTGGCTGTGCGCTTTTACGCACAGACTGTGGCCCGGTGAAGGGGTCTGCGTCTCCGTGAGGTGAGTGAACCTCTCTGTGCTTGCTTTCTCAAATCTGAGTGTTACTTCCAGCGTGTTGGGCTCTCATGCCAGGCACCGCAGCCCACGTCCCTCTCCTCCTCTGTGCGTCTGATGCTGTGCTAAGCATCAGGTGAAGCCGCTGCCACTTTTATCAGCCTGAGCAGATATTCTAATTGAATACAACTTTGCCCCACCCTCTCTGGCTGTGTCTCGACCAATCAGAGATAAGTAAAGTTTGCACAAGTTTGTGGGTGTGGGCGCGTGCGTGCAGGGCTTGAGGTTTTTCATGCAAAACCCTAAACGAGAATGTAATCGGTACAAGAGTAAATGGTGTGACAGCAAAAATATTATCGAAAAAATGAGGATAAAAAGATCAAATTCTAAACTGAATCCTGGAGATAAATTATAATGATTCAACAACACACGTAGAACATTGCGGAGTACTTGAATAGATTTTTGAAAAATCATTTAATGACGCCAACACAGATAACTCTGTATGTTGATCATACAACATAATATTGAGTTTATGAGTGACTTTAATTTTTTGTACGTGTCAGTTAATTAATTGTGTTAATTAATTAATTAATTAATTAATTAATTAATTAATAATTAGCATTTTTGTAGTTTCAAATTCGGCTATCTAATCATAAACAGAAATCCCTAATATGCTGCCCAGTAACATTGAAACTAAAACCGACGATAGGAAGGGCACCACCGAGTCCAGGCTGCAGCCACACACTGCCCTCTAGTGGAGAGTGTGAGTGACTGCAAGCTGAACGGGTCCATTATTCAGACAGGAGTCTGGTGGACGTATTTTAACATTAACAAATAAATAAATCTGATTTATAAGATTGAGGATGACTTTTTGAATTAGTAAATGACAGTTATGCCCATTTCAGAAGGAAAAGTTATTTGATAAAACAGAGACCTACTTCATTTATGGTCAAAACAGCAACAAAAACTACTACAACCACTGTTGTTTTTGTTGTTGTTTTAAAATAGGAAATGTTTACAGAACTTCTTTTTTTTTTTTGTAAATTAAAAAAAACGTTCTGCCAAACAGGCCAAATCCTTTTTAATTAGAAGTGTGTTTAAGTTTTTGGTACTCGTTTTTTTAATAACTAAGTGGGATTTAATTTTTGTGTGTGTTTTTGTCTTCAGTAGCTGCTTTATTAGATTTTCCATTAGAATTTCAGCACCTGTGCAGTTTAAGTGGCCTGAAACAGGAGGCACAGTGCTGCAGCTTGCATGTCTCTCCTTATATGGAAGCAGTGTGAGTCATACTTATTTGAATTAAAATTAAATCTATTTGTCGTGTATTAAGTTTTTCTATGTGCGATGAAATGAAAGGTTTCAGTTTAGATCAGGAGAGCAAATATTTATGTGGTCCAGATTTACACCTTTACGTAACAGCAGCAAGATGTGAACTTAAACTACTTGAGGTCAGCCGAAGAT
>JAQLOL010000015.1:3839029-3851027 GCA_029783665.1 Naso thynnoides | reverse complement strand
GCTTATTCTGAAGCACATTGAGTTTGTGCTTGCCATATGAAATGTGCTATATAAATAAAACTGACATTGACATTGACATAGTGTGTGCCAGGCAGAACTCAGCATAACACGGGCAACACGTGCATTTGTTTTAAAAATGAGTGAAAGAGAAACTGCAGGATGGATCAGAATGAAGTAATGTATTTATATGTGGCTAGGAAATAAGTTATAAGTCAGTTGTATGGTTGTAATGCCCCCCCACCTACTGCCTCTATTTTCTGCAGGCTAGTGTTACACAGCCAGTTGTATTAATGTTACATGCGAAGGTGCAAACTAACAGCTGTAGGCATGGAATGTATTTACATTACTGTCATTGCACAGAGCAAAGAAACTGGCCATTTCAAAAAAGATTTGAACACGATCACAGGCATTAATGGAAACCACATAAAAAAAATCTTTTTGCTGAGGGTCTCGTTTGCTGTTATAATCATCAGAGGACTCATGAGACTTTTCATAACTACTTCAAAGTTTCTCGCAGTCATTTTAAATTTAATATTGATGCCTAACATCTTACCTACATCAGCCAATGAGACCAATGGTAACAAAATTGGAGATTTCGATCCTGTCTTTTACAAAGCCTTTGCCCGGTCTGCTACGTCAGTGGAAACATTATGAAACACTTTACGGCACACAAACCAGAAGAGATGATTTCTTGAGATGATAGGCAGATGCTCACCTTTGTGGCACATGTAAGGAACTGCAGCTTGTAGGGTTATGCTCAAAAACATGACAAAAAGTCATTAAAAATGAGGCCTTACAAGCTTACAATTGTGACCATACATTTTATTGCTGTCACATTTAGGCCTACAAGCATGATCCACTGCTCTCTCTCTTTTTTTTTACTTTCTATGGTTGGAAGCAGGAGGATATTTCTCCTTGGATAATTTCATAATTTTGTATGAAATTTATGACTGAACTGGTATCATGGTGTGTTTCTTTCATTTTCATAAAAATAAAAAAGGTCCACGCACTGTTAAGCTCCCAGTGGAAATAATTTGTTTTACAGGCTTTGATCATCAAGATCTTCCTCAGGCCTGATGGTCTCTGATGAATGAAACATTGTCTGTGAAAGCCTATAAAATAAATGATTTCCATTGGGAGCTTAACAGTGTGCAGACCTTTTCTATTTTGATGCAGTTAAGTCCCTTTTTTGTCCTGCACATGTGCATATATTTTTTCTGGATGTGTGCACACTACCCCTTTTCCTTTTTCTGTCATTTTCTTCCAAAACAAATGCTCACGATACACAACATCTTTACTATGTAAGCCGTCCCACTTTTGTCCACATGCGCCACTACAATGGACAAAAAATGAAAGTTCCTTGGAGGGGCTTAAACATTCTAGAGGTATCTGTGAGGAGCTGGGAGGCCTTTTATACTCTGATCATGGATAACTGTCTTTGTCTACAAAGTTTGCAAATTGATTGGATTCTCTTTCTTTCAGTTCGCAAAATCGGTGAAATCATAAATGGTGGATTATCTTCTTGGATCGTGGATTTTGACCAAAAGGTCAAACTATTATCCTGCATTCATGAGATGGGATATTGTCGTCTCCCATATAACTCACAACTATTACAACAGCTCATGTCTTTAAAGTCTTATGAGCAAAAATGCAGCACAAACCACAATAGATGTTTTGGCCCTGCTGTAGAGCACAATTAGATATTTGTTGTGTTTGCAATAACTACTGATCCAACAGGTATGTATAACTTCTGACAAATAAAACCCTCCCAACCCTTCAATTTCACACAGGCCTGGTTTTCACAAGCCTCCTCGACCAGTTGCTTAAGTACTTCAAATCTAATCAAACTGCCAGTAGAATAAACAAAATTAGAGCTTCGCTGGTGCGTTGCAGAATCCTGTTTCAAACCCTGACACAATCAGAGCTGCTTTCAGCTCGAAACTGCCTCATTACCCGTTGACTCCTGCAAGACTTTCTCCAGGCTGCAGCCATCATCCCAGCTGCTGCCACAGATTACCTGAACCCAAGTGAGAAGGGCTGTCTTGTCCTTCGTTAACCTCTCATTAGAGGAAAGCCCCTCTGTCCTGTGTGACCCTGCCCTTCCATACTTAGCACTGATTATTGGCTTTATACACTGTGGTGCTCCACACACACAAAGACACACACAATAAACAAAAACACAAGAAAAAGTATGACAAGTACAGTATATATGCATGTGTGCGTGAGTTTGAACATAGCGTGAAGAAAGACAGAGATGCAAACACAAACTGAGAGAGGACTGAGTCAGCCTGTGTGTGTGTGTGTGAGTGAGTGGATGTGCTGCTGTGTTTTTGCATTATATAACAGTATTTAATGTACTCTAAGATGTCGCATTAGGGATTAGGTTGATAGCGACAGAGCTGCAGATTGCTCCTGCCTCTGTGAGTGTGTGTGTGTGTGTGTGTGTGTGTGTGTGTGTGTGAGCAGAGACAGGCATCGCATGTTTAAACTTCATCAAAATAACTACACTGCATATGCACATAGCTTTACTATTCATCAAAACAGAATAAGTCTGTGTTTCCTCTGGTTGATGAGCTCAGAAGCGAGTGCTATTTGTCTTTTTTATGCAGTGATGTTTGATGTGTTTCCAGACACGAGAAGTTGAGATTATTTTTCTGGATGGAGTGAATAAAATTAGCTCTTAATTATTCTCCAGACGACTAGACCTTAGCCTTTTCTCCCCTTGTTTTCAAAAAGAAGCAGTTAATTTCCTTTAAAAATCTGCTGTTGATAATTTAGCTGGCTAGCAATGCTGTGCAGCTGTGCAGTGCACCAAAAGAATTTAATCAGAGAAAATTATACCTAAACCTAGCTTGTTTTTTTTTTGTATTAAATTAATCAGAAAATTGGCCTGAACAGAGAAGGTGGATGCAGTTGTCTAGTTCTAAATGTTGGGAAATACTCTTAATGCACAGGAAGTGTGAATTAATTGAAATGTTATATCAACGTGCTAGGAAGCAACTGGACTTGCTTGAATTTGTTAGTTGCCGCTGGAAAACACTTAGATATAACATGACCGAGAGGATTGAGAATCTTCACAATAATTAATTTTACAGTAGCTCTCTACAGACAAAATTTCAGTTTACCACCAAATCCCCCACCCACCATAAAGAACTACTGCCATGCAGTATCTTGGTAGAGTTTTTCTAAAATTTAGTTTAAAGCTCTGTCAGTTGAAGTAATAAACACACAGAATCAACTCTACTCACTGGTAGTTACACATTAAAGCTGCACCAGGCAGTATTTTCAAACTGACTATAGATAAATATAGCGTAAAAGCTGTTCGTGTAACAAACCTACAGGGAGCTTCTTTTAAGTCTATGTTTTAGTTTTGTGGCTCACAACTTTAGAGGTTCACTCTCATCATTCTTATCAATCTTGTCTCCATCCAGGCTGGAAAAAAAAAAGTCTTATAAAGCCCTTACGTTATAGCTAGCACCAAATGAGAGACTGACACAGTTAGCAGCTATCTTGTGAGCACAGTCAAACATTTAGCTGCTAATGAGCCGAATTTTCTTGTCAAGAGTTTTTAACACAGGGCTAAAAGTAGCATAAATGCTCAAAACCTTTTCATTATCGGGCAATATACAGCTCCAAGTAAGGTTAATGTTTCTAATTGTCTGTTGCAGATTATAAAATCGGCAATCGATTGCTAACATGTTCGCAAAGCTACTTTTGAAGTTTTAACTATTGCATTAACAGCTTGTTTTGCAGCCACCAAATGTCCAAAAAGAGTAATACTGTTTGAATTTTACATCTCCTACAGCTTTTTATGTCTTGTGTTGCAGTGTTACTGCAAACACTATCTCGAAAACATATCATACCATCAAATTCAACACCTTCCTCTTTGCATTTACACAGCTGCAGCAACTATTTTCAGAGACTTTTTTGCTGGATCAACAATCAGACAGCCTCAGATTCACATTACAGTTTGAAGAGTGACATGTAAAACTGCAAGTTTCATCCGTTTCATCCGTATCTGCCCGGCTGCTTCCTTAATCCCCATAATCCTCACAAGTGCTTTCCTCTGAAACTGTGCTATTGGGCGTACAGATGAACACACACAGTCCTCCCAGTAAACCTGTTGTTTTAAACACATGAACATGTGATGGACATCTGTTCATCATCTGTTTTTATCTCCCTCCCATGTTTGACTTTTTTTTTTCTTTCAACCATCCAAGCTTCAGTTCTGATCCTCTTTCTGTTTTGTGCCATTAAGTTCCTCAACAGATTTACACTTTGCATATTTCGCTTAATTTAAATTGCAGAGTAGAAGCTGGTTATCTGCACAGAGGCCCTCTTATGTTTGCACTTGTTATACGTGACGTACGTTTCATAATTAATGTGGTAACAATTTATTTATGGGAAAAAAATGCTGCAAGTAGCTTATTAAGAACACTATAAATTATTAATTATAATGTGAACACACACCTTGTAGTAAATACTGATTATGCTCTTGAATCAAACTGCGCATAAGTCCGTAGTCATTCTATGTGAAATTTGACTGTATTCAGATGTGAAAGAGGCTCATTGCAACATTAAGAAATATGACAAAATGACACATTAAAGAGAGATAAAGTGTGTTTTAAGTTAAAGGGAGGAGCTGTTTGCATAAATGGAATATAATATTCAGAAGTATGTTTTCATTAGTGAATATTCAACTAATAAATAATTGCTGTGTTTTCACTGCCTTAGAAGGAGCCTTTTATATCTACAGGTAAAACAGGTACTTTTCTGTGCAAAGCTGCACCGCCATGTTTCTACAACAGCCCTGAATGGACAAACAAAACACTGAGCTTTGCAGCCTATAGATACACACCAGACCTTTAATATAAGACACTGAGTGAGGGATGTGCATAATGATTAGGTCTAGTCTGCTCCTATAATTTCCTGTAATTTGAATATTACACTATACCGTATTCTTGCTCAACAGTAGTCTGATCAAAGTTACAGAAAAAACCCTTCAATGATGAATGGCTACTAAAGGCTGGCTTTTAGATTTGGGACTCCAACTGACTCAACAAACACTGTATGTGGAGCAACGTAAGTTTGTTCTGTGGAGAATCTCATACTGAGCTGTGCCTCGTTGAGACGGATCGTCTTCCTACAGAGAAAATCATGGACATTCTGGCTTTTACATAATAAATGCATATGTGCTGTCAAAGCAGTGAAAGTCAAATTAATGCATACATGAAAACCATTTTAAATTAAGGGAAAACATAAAATAACATTTAAAGCACAAAGGGAACTCAATAAAGTCATATATCAACAGACAGTGTTTAATGGACATTTGTATAATTAAAATACATCTTTGACCAATCAGATTGTTAGTTTAGCTAAAAAGAGGAAAAATGACAAGTAAATGAAATGACAAGGGCTAACACCAGCTATGTCAGGGGTCTCCCAGAACCCCCGGTGTTGTGTTGAATTCTGTTTCCTCCCCACTGGGCCTCGATGGGGAAATAGAATTTGACACACCAACTGTGTAAACAAACCCCTTGGCCTGTGACAGCGGTGACGAAGCTAATGCTAATGCTAACGCAAGTCAATGGATTTCTCAATAGTCACTACCAAACTCCAATTAAAAACTCCACAGTGCAAGCAAGTCTAATGTAATGACAGTCTATGGAGGTAAATTTGAGTGCCTGTAGCATAATTTAAGAAGTCAAACTATGGCTGAGTTTCTTGATTTTTTGGTAAAGATACACTGAGCAACAACGGGAAGTAAGCAAATTCAGCAGCTCCTACATATCTCATTACAAAGTTCCACCGTCAACTACCAGCCTGGCATGCATACTACGCAGATACTGTATGTATATACATGTAATATGGCTGAATCTTCTGCTGTCTTTTCTAATTAGTGGATTAGTAACAGCTGTGTTGCCAGCATTGCATTTGCACCAAATGAGAGAGTGAGCCATACAGCTGCTTGCAGCTAAAAAGCTGTATGAATTTACCCCATTAATATCCAGCCTCCATTTTTCCAAGGTTAAAAGATTAATGGGCTGCACTTGCCCAACACAAAGGCTGCACACGTGGGTGACATGATTGGACAAAAACATTAACATGTCCCGCCCAAGAAACTTTAACATTTCTCACCTGATGAGCCAAAGTCAAATTGATTGATAAAAAACATTTCCATAAAAAGTTTAGCATTTCTCACTTCACCAACATAATGCAATGTGATTGGTTAAAAACTTCAACATTTCCATAAAAACTTAAACATTTCTCACCTGCCCAGCCTAATGTAATTTGATTGGTTAATTTTTTTTACATTTTCCACTTGCCCAGGCTAATGCAATTTGATTGGTTAATTTTTTTACATTTTCCACCTGACCTGCCTAATGTAATTTGATTGGTTAAAGCCACACACACACACACACACACACACACACAAAGAGTAATTCGTATGTCTCACCGACCCACCTCTGGACCTCCGGTCCTCCAGGTGGCGAGACACATATGGTTTCTTGGGATACAGTTTGTAGTTGGTATCTATGGGTCATATATTGTCCAATTCAATACTTTTTAAACAAACATTAACCCCTCTGTTGTGTTTGAGTCAAAACCATAACTCTAACTCCGGGAACAAATGACCCTTTGTAATGTTCTTGTTACGTACCATAAAAATTTGGTGAACAAAGTGCCCCAAAATATCAACCGTTTTACATTACCAGTTCATCAAAAACAGTTAATGTCACAAACCCACAAAGAACCTTTTAGCATCTGTGTGAAACTCCAGTTTGGTGATGGTCACGGTTCGGTTTAGGCACCAAAAAGATTACATCAAGTTTCAAGATCATGGTTCAAGATGAAATAAGTTCATTTATGTAAAATGTGTAACTTTGGTACATTACGTATGTTATGTCACATACAGTAAGTTAGAAGATTTTAACTCTGACATTTGGTCAATGGGACAAACAGTTCTGTTCGCAATACGTGGATGTACCTGAGTGTCAATAATTGCAGTTAATGGATCCATATACAAATATACATTGTTAGTTGAAACTCCACTGTGTCTGTGCGTCTGTATGAGAAGTTAAAGGGTGTGAGAAAACATCAGTATTACAAAACTTGGGAAAGAGACTGGTCTGGGAACATCGTAATGACCCCTCTGTATCTCTGTATGTTCTATAGTACTCAATTTCAAGTGTTCCAAGCACATAGCCTAATTTAAACCAAAACAACATTTTCTGTTTGACTGTGAGATACTTAACATTCTATTGAAGTTGGGGATGCTTGAATGAGCAAACAATTTCCTGAGTACACATCAGACACAGAGCGACTTTAGTCTTGGTCAGGTAGCATACTGAGTTTTTTCAAAGAAAACATTTGTCTGCTTAGCCTGGAAACTTCAATGACAAGAGCTGTGGGTTCAAAATCAAAACAATGAGCTACAAGAGACCAAAACGCTTGGGAGAGCCTGGAGCAGATTTGACTGTGTGTTTATTACTACGAGGGAATTTTTTTAAGTTAGGCTACACATAAAACTATTAGCTTTTTTTTTAAAAATAAACTTTAAAAATTCCTCCACACAGATATCACATACCGACAGAGATTTGCATTGCAAAGAGTGCCAACTCATCCTTGTGTTTTATTTTTCCTTAACATTTCACGTTCACCCTTCCTGCATATTAAATGCATTTACCAGCATCAATTAAAATCTAACACCTGAACCACCTTCTCAAATCGATCTCCATTTTCTGATTTACACTGATAGGATGGGTATATTTTTTATCATAAAAAGCTTGCGGAGTGCTGCTATAATTTTGACGACTTTAAATAAAATCTTGGATCAGTCCTTTGAAGCCTTTCCTGTGTCCACTTTGGCAAAGCTGTGGCTGTAAATAATGCAGTTGGGAGCAGCAGAGCCCACCGCGCTCCCATTACTGGCCAAGCATTTGATGCAAGGCAGTTTTCTCAGTCTAAAAGCGCCGGATCTCACTTCATCTGTCTTTCTTTTTCAATCTTTTGCCGTCTTCCCCTCTCTCTGATTGTTTTCCTCCCGTCCTTGTGTCATCGCTCACTCTGCCTGCTCCTTTCTCCCCCTTGAATCACTCTCCACCTCGATCTCTTTTCTTTTATCGCTCCATCTTTCTCCTATTTTTGGTCCCAGATGCATCAATTATTTATATCTTCACATGGACCTCACTGAAGAGAGAGCTATCAACAAGAGCTATCAGGGTCATCAGACTTCACCTGAGCATCCACCTGGCACACACATACATTCCCACGTGCAGATGCACGCAGATGTGCACACGCAAGTACAGCTACAACACAAGTGGAAGATCGTGCACACACTCTCTTGACTACAGGGGAAGGTATGCAGGTACTGAAGGCACGTTTTTCACCACATGGTTGCAAGTGAAAAACACAAGATATATTTAAGAAAAGCTCTTTTTCTCAACTTGCTTAGTTTGTCACCCTGAACTCTAGTGATTCTGCACCTTAATTTTGTACAAACTATGGTGTCAAACATGTGACCATGGCACCACAATGCCTTGGAGCTCTCTGTAGCAGCTCATAGTTGGATACTGTCAGTCAGCATAGTCAGGAATCTGAAAACTTGGTGATAATAGTGACATAGAGCAAGAAAACATATGTGTATTTTAAGAGTTTTGCATATGAGAGCAAAGAAACTGTCTGCTGCTTAGTGTACTGCACTGGTTTTTCATATTGAATTTATACTATCTACTATTCATAATGTGCCAAGCGGCTAGCAGAATTTTTGTCTATTCATTGCTAAACAAATTACAAGAAATATTTATACTTTTCTTTTTTTTGACTCTACTTAAGCATCTCACTACAGAACACCACGTTTGAATTAAGCCTGAACGCAATTTTATTTTTCTTTCCTGGAACAGTGAACCTAACATTCCCAGAGTGAAAGCATCACATTACTTTGTATTTGGGCATCTGACCTGGCAAACACACCACAAACATAAAACATACATACACAATAGTATGGGAATAAAAAACTAAAAGAGCAATATACAGTATGTACAGTTATTTACACATTTATAGACCAAAGCAATAATTCTGTTATGATTTTTTTTTTAAGTTTTCTTCTGGGAGAATGTAAACCATGCCAAAAAAAGATAGTAATGTTAATGTGGTTGACATCTTCATATTAAAAGGTTAGGCGTGAAATTGGAATTTCAAAATAAAGGTGCATCTTAAATATGATAATCAATGCTTTTACTTCATTTTCACATTAATGATTATTGGATCATTGAGTAAAATTGGATCATTGATCACTGAACTAATATAACAATCTATTTCCAAGGATTGTGACATCCCTATTAGACTCTCCAGTCACACAGTGAATGACTGTTTTCTGTTTCTCTTTTCCCTGTTGCTGTGGCATTTTGCTGAATGGTCAGTTGAGGCGACTACAAGCTTTCGAAGCCTCTCAGCCTGGTGGCTAAGCTGGGGGTCAGAAGTTAACTCCCATCTTGTGTCGACCATCCAGTCAAATATTGATCAGTGTGAATGGTTATTTCGACAAAAAGTCTGCATATGAAAGTGACATGTCTGCATGTCCATACAGTCAATGCGCTGAAACTGCAGTGAGAGGGAAACATGGTGAGAGGGGCAGAGAGGGAATGAGCAGCAACCAGGAATATCAGGACTTAAGGCTGCATGAGTTACAGCTCAGCACAGCTCAGCGAATGAGTTACTGTTATGCAAGAGCTCAGTCAGCCCAGCTGGAGATCAGAAGAGAGAGAGAGAGAGAGAGCAGCAGACTGAGGGAGCACGAGTGAATGAGCGGAGGGACAGAGAGGAGAGGGCTGGAGAGGAAACGACAGCGAGTGGAGAGCAAGCAGGTTACAGCTGGATCTACCACACACATACACAAACACACACATACTGACACACTCCCTCACTTTATCTCTTTCTGCCGTACATTTTTGCAGCACGGCAGCATCATGAGAGGCCACATAGAGGGGGTTTTCCTCTCTCCGCCAAGGGAGTGAGGTGAGAGGAAGAAGAAGAGAAGGACGGACAAGAAGGAAAAAGAAAAAGACTTAGGAAGAAGTAAAAGAACAGGTGAGAGAAGAGAGGAACAGGAGCACAGAAAAGGAGGAAAGGGAAGCACTAAACTTTCCTCTGCAGGATCTTTTCACTTCATACTGAGACTTTGGTACCATGAGGCTGTGAGACCCTCTTCTTTCCTCTCACAGAACTCTTCTTCCAACCTGACCTCATGTCGCTAAAAGTGGGACCTGCCGCTCAAAGCTCAGGCATCCACCTCTGGACGCTGCTGTGCCCCCTGCTCTGTGCTGTGGCCATGGCTGAAGGCTCCACGCTGAGCCCTGAGGACTTGCAGAGCACCGGAGCCAATTCGCTGCCGGAGGACTGGATCGGCACGACCATCCAGCTGCAGCCGGACCTGCAGACTGAAGCCCAGACACAAGCGGAGGCACAGACGGACGCTCTGACAGACACAGCAACTCAGAGCACCACCAGCAACTACACAGGTCAGTGTGATTGTCATTTTTCATTACCCCCTCTGTGGGATTATAATGATGATTTCTGTTTGTGAGCAAAAAAGTTTTCAGCCGCATGTCTGAAGAGCAAAAGTTGAATCCACTCCCCCCCAAAAATTTTCACCCATTTAAATCCAAGAGCTTGAACCAAACTTTGTCTCCAAAGAACCTCATGTCAAGTTAAAAGAAGATGTTAATTACTCTCAATACAAACTGCTTTTCAATGAAAAAACATGTTCTGTGACAACTGCTTAAATGATAAGCCAAGTCACTTGATTTGTCTAATGAAGAAAAATATGTAGATGTAGACACTATTTGGTTGTATCTTACCATTGTCGAATTGATTTTGATGTAACATTAGCTGATGCTATATATATAATAACTTGTCATTTTACAGACTTCCCATTGGCTTTAAAACTCCAAGCAAAAAATCACACAAGTAATTAAAACAAGTCTTCGAACTCTAAAAAAAGTTCCTATTGTGTCAAAGTTTGTTATTCCACTGATTTTTCTTTTGCCATAGCTTAACGTGAACCTGACTTCATTCACTAAACAAGTATCCTTCTCCGATACTTCACCTTTAAGTAAGCTATCCCTAAATCAGAGTGTCACAATGATCACAGGATGGAGGTAACAGGAGATACTGACATACACAGATGCAACTGCGTTGGACAGGATCACTTCAGTCTTCAGGAAAAAAAATCCTGCATGCTCTGCCAAGCACCGTGATTTAATGACTCTCTGGGCCTTCATCAAGAGTGTCTTGATGATGGTCCATAGGAGCTGGAACGGCCGTACAGATCAATAAATCTTGCTGCTTAAGGAGGAGAGTGTGTGGCATTTTCTTTTCATTTTTCCTAAAATCATGTCTTCATGTTTGCAGGGACTCTTTTAAAGCAGGTTTGCAGTTTTTCGCTTGCTCCAAAAACCTTCCCTCTGTGTTTTTATCCACACATCGTGGAAAAGTTCTCATAAAAGTAGAGAGGCTTGTTGAATTTCCCTTCGGAACCTGAGAGACTTTCAACTCTGAAGTATCATGTATGCTGTGATATGTGTGTGATTACCTGTAATGCATCACTTAGAGTAATTGTACACATGTGCTCTTCTGTGTTACTTTTGATTACAGTAAACCAGTGTGAGTGTACTTGTATGCAAGCCTGCAGTTTGATATGCATGTGCATTTTTGTCAGTGAGTGCACGCTTGTGTTCATGAATGTGAGAACATTTTCTGAAGGGGTCGTTTAGTATTGTGCATGCAGGCAAATGAGTATTTTTAGTCCATAAAAGAGTGTGTGTGTGTGTGTGTGTGTGTGTGTGCCTGTGTGTGTGTGTCTGTGTGTGTATGTGTTATTAAAGTATAAAGTGCTTATTCTTGCTCTGTCAGACACAGAGCTCCGTTATGAAACGAGCAACTGTGTTGTTTATTCTCTAAACCTTTAAGAAGATTGGAGTCGTTTGGGCCGAGTGTG